>PVLC010020037.1:0-29718 GCA_004027655.1 Graphiurus murinus | reverse complement strand
GTCTCGAAGTCTGGAGATTGCCCCTAGGATGCGTATATGAAAGACCTTCCTACTTCTTAGAAAGTAAATATATGACCCTAAAGAAGTATGGTTTTATGACTCTAGAAAGTTTGCTTTACCATGCTATGTTAAGAATGTGGGCTATACGTGTAAAACGAAGAAGTGGTGCTATTTGTGATCTGACAATGATTGATATGTCATAAACGTCTATGTAACCCTGTTGTACTCAAGAAATATATAAAAAATTCGTGCTGAAAAATAAATAAATAAATAAATAAAACAAAACAAAGGCAGGACAAGTGGAGAACACCTGGCTGGAGAGAAGGGCAAACAAGGAGGAAAGACACCCTAGTCCAGATTAGGGGGACAAGGTTGAAGTCAAGTGAAAGAATTTGGACTTGATTCCATAGTTTCTACGTGGCTCTGGAGCAGGAAAATGACAGGTGGTCTCAGGGTACTGGAAAGGTCAATCTGGGTACTCCAAAGGGGGAAGAGACTGGAATGGAGCCTGGATCTGGAACCTTCAGGACAATGAGAGGTGGCTACAGGAGCTCGTGCAGTCCTTGCAGTCAGAAGATCACAGGCAGGGTGGAGATTCAGCTTCTCCACTTCCAGTAGCTTGTTTCTTGAGCAGTCAACCTTTGCTTTCTTACTTGTAAAATAGGGCTGAGAATCATCTCTGACTTGTAGGGCCATGACTATCATCTAACAGCAAAGATTTGATGAGTGTCAGAGCAATTAATGGAGAGGAAGGAGAAGGAGCATTCTCTCAAAGTACTGAGCTCAGGAGAATGAAAGAATAGTGTTGCCAAGGGTAGCCAAGAGGACTTCAGGATGAGGAGAGTAAATTGGGTTTCCTATAGAAACCATACTTCAAACTAAGCTTTTCCAATCTACAAATAGTAGATACATATCATTAAAGTATTATCTTTTCCTGAGAGAGCTGGAGTGAGAACTCAGTTTTGATAATATTTTGGTTCAGAAAAGGGAATTTACATTATATAAAATTTTATTGGTGTTTAGGGGATTTGAAATAAATTTAAACTCATATGCTGTAATTAGTGTTTTAATTATTATTTTATGAGGTCTGTGGTGTTGAATTTCCTTTATAGCCATGAAGAGAATGTTTATTGCTATTGATGTTTAAACTGGAGACTCCCCAAAGACACAAAATAACTTTAAAAGTATTATTTTCTTCTCAGACCCATTGGTGTTGCTGAGCAGAGTAATCTAAACCACATGTCTGAGAATTTGGCAAAAACTGTAGATATTCACATATCAAAGGGCTCTACCTAAAGTTATAACCCACACGCTAAGAACAATGCACTAGATTTATTCTTATTTAAATTTATTTTCTTTAAATTTATTTTAACTGGGAAATCACAAAACATACTTAACTGAATATTTTGTTGTATGATAATAGTATTGTCCTGTACATTTTATAGTTTTCTAATGTCGTTTTGAGACTTAGAAGAGAATGCCCTTAAGTATGTCAAATCTAATCAAATTTGAATTTTATTTTTATTCTTGTACTTTTATTGGTGCATTATAGTCTCAGATCATAATGTAGTTCATGGTAATAGTGACATACATGCACATAGCACTTGTCGAGCTTTCCCCTGGCTCCTTTCCCCACTCCCTCCTTCCCCATATGAAATATTTAGTTGGCATTAGTATTCTCACATATGTACATGATGTCAATGGAAGTGTTTATTTCATTAATTCTCCCTCCCCTCTTCCCTGACCCTCCTCTAGACCACTACCATTGTTCTACTGGGATTTCTTCTCCATTATCTAAAGTCCCTCTTATTTGTCAATTACTCCCTAGCTTGCACATCTGAGAGAAAAAATATGACCTTTTACTTCCTGTGACTGGCTAATCTCACTTAACATAATGTTCTCCAAGTTCATTTTTCTGCAAATGACATAATTTCGTTCTTCTTTATTGCTGAGTATATCCCATAATTTTGTGATCTATTCATCCATTGATGGACACTTGGGTTGGTTCCATAATTTGGCTATTATGAACTGTGCTGCTATAAAAAGAAAAAAAATAGGAGTTAAGTTTTACAGTCAGCTTATTAAGCACTTACGATGTGCTGAGCTTGGGTGGGGGAGATACTAAGCAAGTGGTATAAATCACCTTCAGGGTCTTTATAGGCTTCTCTGATGTCACCCAGCAGCTGGGGTTCCTTAACTCTCATTTTTTAGACTCAGCTGTCTCCGAGGCAGAGGAACCAGTCCCTAGGAGTCTGGGAGCCTAAAGGGGTCTTAATGGTATGAGTATGCGGGCATGGAATCCAGCCAGGCTTGCTACTCATCATCAGGCCAGCATTGCTGCTTTGTTCACTCTGACCTGCTTCGCTGGCATCTCTAGTGCCATTTTCCACTCCTTAAGTCACTGTTCCTGAGACTAATTTTCTAGCTTTTCCCTCAGGAGTTGGGCTTCCTGATCCCTGTGATCCACTATCCCAGGGGCTGAATCTCTCATACCTGCTGTTTGAAGCCCCCAGAGCTCTTCATCCTGACATTTTCCTTGGCAAAATTCTATTAACATTCTGCCTCACTCCTACTAAGAGAGTCATCTGTGATGTTAACTCTGTGTAGACCACATATAAAGGGCTTGATTCTTATTTGTCTTTTCTTATAGTGCTCATTCCTACACCACATTCTAGACTTCTGCCCTCATGTACGTTAGTCAGCTTCCCATTACTGTAACAAAATATCTTAGTCAATTTATAAGAAAAGAAAGTATTATGTTTTGGTTCTGAGATATCTCTCAAAAATATATCATTTCATCAGCCCATATGTTCACATTCCCACCCAAGTCTGAGCCACTTTGAACATCTACAGGAATACTGGAAAATAATAAAAACATTGAACAACTGATAATGGCACCACATGACACCAACTCATTAGAAACTACAACCAGTCAACAAATGCTGGCCATAAAGAACCTGACAGCATCCTAGTTTCTTGCTTGTACCTAGTTCAGTCTTGCACCTCAACTCCATAGTTTATCTGCTCTCTTTCACAATCCCTTCTATAATCCATCTTCCATGCACTGGTCACAGTAGTCTTTTTAAAGACATTAATCAAATGAAGCAACTTCCCTGCTTAGGACTTTTCAAAGGTTTTCTTCCCATCGTTCTTCAAATAAAGTTCCAATCCCTTACCGTGACAATAAGGCTTGGGGTGAGAGAGTGACTGGCTCCTGCCTTTCTCTTCCACAATCCATCCCTTGCTCATTATACTTCAGACACATAGCCTCTTTCTGGATCTGATACAAGTCAAGTGTGTTCTCAATCTCAATGCCTTTGCACTCTCTGTTCTCTGTGCCTCTTTGCACAATTAGCTTCTCCTACTTTGAGTTTCAACTCAAATGCTAGTCATTCATTCTAAAGCAACCACCTCCCCCTCAAATCCAATCACAGTACTAATCACTATTTGAAAGCACTGTGTTTCTGTATTAGTTAACACGATTGCAAACTTCATGGGGGATATCTTGAGTATCTGATTTACTCCAAGCACAGAACAGTGTCTGTTACTCTCAACAGTTTAAATAGGTCTTCACAAATTTTTATTCAATTAAGTAATACAAACAGACAAGCATAATATAGTATAATAAATATACAATAAAGATATGTATAAAAAAGAAATAAGAGAAGTATGAAGGGGTGATAAGGAAAAAAGAAGTTCAAATGACTCAGTTTAGGAGTACTGTCCACACCCCAGAAGAAGGGACTTAAGTGATGAACAACCACTGTCATCATCACTATCACTATCACCAATTATTAAGTTCTTATTGATGAAACAGAAATTATATTAAGCACTTTTATTCATAACAACACCTCTATAAGGAAATTCATCTCAATTTTGTAGGTGATAAAACAGATCTGAAAAAATATTGTTAGGACCTTCCAAGAACAAGCACTATAGATGGTAAGCAAAACAGAGATAGAAAAGGGCATTTCCAGGGAAAGACCAAAGTACATTTCAGGACTTGTAAATAATTCCAGAAATGGATTGCACCACCATGATTAGAATCATCATTTTGTTTGATCCTTTGGGACTTCCTAGATTCTTAATCTTTTTGTTCCCAAATTCGGCCTATTTCTACTCAGCTCTACTTATGACAGAATTTGGAATCTTATATCTTTATGTCCTCAACATAACAATATTGTTTGAAATGCTTTTTAATAGCACCATGCCGTTGTCGTCCTGTGGACACGGGAGTAATTTAGAGACTTCTAAGAGGAAAGGGCACAGGGGAAAGCTCTAATCACAGCAGAGGGCCTTCTCCACTCCTTTCAACCATGCTCAGATTTACAAAAAGTTTCTACATTTGTTTTCTGTCACTCTAGCAAAATACTTGAATCTGGGTAACTTATAAAGTAAAGAGGTTTATTTGGTTGATGATGAGTTTTACCTGGTGGCTAAAGGGTCCAAACAGCATGGCACTGGCATCCTGGCAAGGATCCTCCAGGCTGCATCACAACATGATAAAGAAACAGAAAAGGAAGGCAAACAGAAGGGGCCAACCTTGTGGGGTGGCCTCGTTTCATAACATCCTGCTCTCTCAAGAAACAACTCACAACGTGAGCCAGCATTAATCCTTTCCACTGGTGGTGCTCCCTGACCAAATTGCCTGCAGTAGGCCTCAACTCTTAAAGATCCACTACCTTAACACTGCCACACTGGGGACGAGGCTTCCAGTATACGAACCTTTGGGGGGAGACATATCTAAACCACAGCAACGACCTCTACCCAAGGCAATTTCAAGGAATGTTAGTCTTTCATACTTCACTAGTTGAGGAAACAAACTAAGCCCCATTTCTATTTTTTTTAATATTTATTCATTTTTGTGTGGTACTGAGGATTGAACCCAGGGGTGCTCTACCTCTGGGCTGTATCCCAGCCCTATTTTATTTTTTATTTTGAAATAGGGTCTTACTAATTTGCTGAGGGTCTCACTAAGTTTCTGACACTTGTCCTCAACTTCCAATCCTCCTGTTTTAGCCTCCAAAATACTGAGATTATAGGCCTGTGCCACTGCATGTGGCCTTTTTTATATATATTTAAAACTTATAAACTACTTAATACATGAAAATATAAATGAATGTAAGTTGTAAAGGATAACAATAGAGAAAATACCAACATTTGAACACAAGATTAAAATGAATTACCAATTGCTTGAAGTTCTCATGTGCATCTGCTTCTGAGTCCCAACACCCTAACTCCCAACCCTCACCATGAGAGCATTATCATGATTTTGTGTCTGTCATCCTCTTACATTTTTTGTTGTTTTGCTCATACATATCTTTTATACACAGCATCGAACTTTAACTTTATATAAATGATATATTATTTGTATTCTTCTGCAGCTTCAGTTTTTCAACCAGATTGCTAAGATTCATCCGCAATAATGCCTATGGCTTTAGTTTATTTTCATTGCTGTAGAGTATTCCATGTATGGATACATCACAGTTTATCTATGCTCTGTTGGTGGATGTTTGTGTTTTTTCAATTTTTTTTTTTGCTGTAATACAAAAAGGTTTGATGCATATCCCTGGGGCTTAATAGAGCAGATATGAAATGATATTTCATATCTTAATGGAGCAGATATGAAATGATATTATTAGGGGTGAAACTTTCAATTAGGGATTTAGTAGACCACACACATTTCTCTCAACTCTTGTTATACTACAGTTTAGGTTGAATGTAAATGTCTGCACTTATCATGACCAAAATCCAAGTAGAAAGGTAGCTCCTGACTCCATAGTCTGTACATTTAGGAACATTACGTAATGATGTAACTATGGGAGCTTTGTGACCCCGTTCCATAGGACTTTGTTAAAGAGGAGGAAGCCTCTAGAACTCATCGGCTATTGTCATCCAGCCTAACTCAGACCTGCTGAGCTAGTTTTCTGCTGAGTTAAAAAAAAAGGAGGGGGGGAGGAAATGAGCCTATAGGCCTATCCAGTGCCTCCTCAGGACTATGAACATACTTGTGCACATCCCCAAGACAACTGTGCGAGAGCTTCTCTAGTCTAAAAGTAAAGCATGTGTGAATCTTCCAATTTATAAGACCATGCCAACTTATTTTCACAAATTATATGAAGATCTTGAGTATAACAGCATAACTAGTCATTCAGCTTAAATTTAAAAAAGAGAATTTTATACAAGCCAAAAAATATCCATGACCACCTACATAATGAAAATGAGATTTAATTATCTTAATGGCTTATTTTTAGTCATAAATTATGCTTTACATACACACACACATATGCGTCATTATGAAGTATAGTTTTCAAGCTACAGGATAATTTGTTGACTTGGCTGTAACTCTAAAATATTTAGGCTTTTGGCCAGGTCTGGTGGTACATGCCTGTAATCCCAGGGACTCCAGAAGCTGAGGCAGGATGATCACAAATTCCATACCAACCTAGGTGACATAGCAAGACCCTGTCTCAAAACAAAAAATAAAAAGGGTGGGGGGAGTAGCTCAGTGGTAGAACACCCCTGAGTTTAGTCTCCAGCACTGCAAATCAATGAAGTATGTAGACTTCAGAAGTGTGGGCTTCCGATTGTGTCCTTGCTTGGGGACTGCAGATGCTAGAGGAGGCTCCAGAGATGTGTGGAAGCCTGTGGCTGTTGACAGTCATGTCTCTGCTATAAGGGAAAATCCTGGCAGAGAATGGAGCTAGCCAGAAAAAAAAGCAGAAAATGAGATGAAGAACTTGAGATATTACCAGAGTCTCTGGGTCCTAAGACCTATTCATGAACTTTTAGTTCCTTAAGTGAATAAATTTTGTCCATTTTGCTCAAGGCAGTTTTGAGTTTTTGCATTTGTATTAAGTGCCATTACTTTTTGGAATCCTGAGTTTGGTTCAGGGACACATGATTTTTTTTTTTTTTTTTTTTGCGGTACTGGGGATTGAACTCAGTGGCATTCTACCTCTGAGCTATACCCCCAGCCCTATTTTTTATTCTTTATTTTGAAACCGAGTCTCACTAAGTTGCGGAATGCCTCACTAGGTAGCTGAGGCTGGCCGCGAACCCGGACCCTCCGGTCTCAGCCTCCCGAATGCTGGGAAGACAAGCGTGCGCCACCACACCCGGCTGGGACACATGATTTTGACATGTAGAGTTTGCAGAGGGAGGTGACAAGATGGCAATCGGTAAAGAGAATCGGAAGGAGCAGAACCCAGTAAGCACTGGACAAGTGACAGGAGTAAACTGTCAGTAAAAGGAATACCATGGATGTCAATTGAGGACTGTGCATGTGTCCTGTGCTCCAAACCAGCAGTGCTCGGGGCAACCTGATGAAAACACACTCTTGAGACTATTTCTGGTTTCGAAGAAAGAGGTGAAAGAGAAGAAAGCAAGAGAGCCAACTCCCTGAACCAGTCTCCAACCTCACTTTCATTGAGAAAGGTATACAGAGTTTAAATTGTTTTTCTTTGAAAGAGACCAAAAGAGTTGTGTACTGTTTTAAATAAAGCATTTCAAGTGTGTCAGTAGTTAGTTATACAAGTTTATCTTTAACTTAGGGCTAGCAGAACAAGAAGCCAAAATAATTGTTTGCTATGTTTGAGAAAAATATTTGCAAAGGAAACAAGGGCAGAAGTCATTGCCTTCAGTGCCTTCTTCTTCTGATGGCCTTCCATCAAAGCAAGCAGGCAGCTCTAGATCCTTAAGCCAAATAGTCCTTAGTCTCAAAACTGCTTCCCACACATGTGAATAATCACTTCTTGGCCTTTTACCCAAGGTCAAGTGCCCTAGAGGCCCACAGATAAACTCCCAAAGTGTTCATAAAACTGGCACAAATAGGTGTAAGAACTTCTCTAGATACATTTCATAACTGCATAGATTCTCAAAATGGACTGGAAGCTTCCCTAGTGGTTAAGATACACTGCCATATTAGATGTGGGAAAGTCTTTGAAAAGGTGGTGAAATGACAACAAAAACTGTACTTTACAAAAATTGTGAAAGCATTAATTGGGACAGTATCTCTCAAATCATATGCCACAACCCAACTGCATCCCAATTAACCAGTGTGTGTGTGTGTGTGTGTGTGTGTGTGTGTGTATGTGTTACTCAGGACTGAACCCAGGGGCATTCTACCTCCGAGCTACACCCCCAGCCCTATTTTTGAAACAGGGTCTCACTAGTTTGCGAAGGGCCTAAGTTTCTGAAGTTGTCCTTGAATCTGCAATCTTCCTGTCTCAACTTCCGAAGTACTGAGATTACAGGCATGTGCCACCACACCCTGCTTGGGTTTTTATTTTAAATTCACATTCCTGGGCCCCATCCAGAACAAGTGAATGAGCTCCTCTGGGAACAGGGCCCAGGACTCTGAGTGTTAAGAAACTTTGCAGAGTTTTCTTATCAAGACTGAAATTTAAACACCATAGAATTATTGGATAAATTAGAGGAAGGAAAGTCTGAAGTCCAGGAAATAAAAAGTTGATTACATGAAGCTATACAAAATATCTGAGAAAATTAGCGGCATGCTCATAATTTGTAATTTTTATATAACTATTGACATAACTAGGCTATTTGCAGGTTAAAGGTAATTTCATTTGAAGTATTCAAACCCTCCCCTCGTGACTATATAATTAGAAACTATTGAAAACATAGCTTGGGGGCTATGTCAAACTTTAGCTACAAGCTATAGATAATCCTATTTGTAACCTTGTGGGAGTTTTTATTCAAATAAATAGTTGAAGGCAAGTCAGAATATTTTGTTCTATTCACATCTAGAGGAGAAATAACAAAAGTTAAATCAAGTACTTAAAGGGACTTAACATAGAGTTAAGAGTTCTTTAAATCTTGCTTGATGATATGAGATTAAAAAGTAGTAAATGGTAAATTGTGAAATGTTTCCCTCATGCCAGTTCTTCCCAGGGTCCTATGTCTTCAGAGGCAAATATGTTACTGATTTCTCAGTCGTCCTTCCAGAAAGTCTGTGCACATATGAGCATATGTAGATGTAGATATATACACATTTATAGTGATTCCTCATTTGGGCTGTATTGCAGAAAAGTTACTTAGGTTAGCCCTTAGCTGGCATGTGGGAACTTGGATTTGGAAGGACTTTCTGCATTTTTTGAGTCTCTGATGAGCTTCCATGGTAGACACAACACTTCACACATGTTGTCATGATTTGAAGCTGAAGTAATTAAGCACATCCTGTATGATTCCATGGAGAGTGGACCTTTGGAAACCTGTGCTTGTTTTTCTCTGTACTTTGCTCTGGTGTAATAAATCTTAGCTGTGATTCATTAATCTTAGTTGTATAATTGAGTCCTATAAATTCTTCTAGTGCATCACTAATCCGGGAGATGATTTTGGGAATTCCCAACAGGGTTTTCTTCTGTATTACAGAATATAGTCTGATTCTATGAGAATCAGAAGGCTCTTTCCTTGTTGGCTAAATGACAATCAATGAAATTATTTATATTAAGAACATACTTTAGCTGGGTGTGGTGGTATACATCTATAATCCCAGTACTTATAAGGCTGAGACAGGAGGATCACAGGTTCAAGGCCAGCCACAGCAACCTAGTGAGACTCTTAGCAACCAAGTGAGACCCTGTTTCAAAACAAAAATAAAAACAACTAGGGGAGCCGGGCATGGTGGCGCACGCTTGTAATCCCAGCATTTGGGAGGCTGAGACCGGAGGATCCGGGTTCGCGGCCAGCCTCAGCTACCTAGTGAGGCACTCCGCAACTTAGTGAGACCCTGTTTCAAAATAAAGAATAAAAATAGGGCTGGGGGTAAGGCTCGGAGGTAGAATGCCCCTGAGTTCAATCCCCAGTGCCGCAAAAAAAAAAAAAAAAAAAAAAACAACAACTAGGGGGGTAGCTTGTAAGTAAAATGCCCCTAGTTTTAATCTCCATTTCTGCCCCCATGACACACACACAAAGAACATACTATATTGGGTTTCTCAATCAGTCTTCACTTATACCAACATTATTCAGTACCCCACCAATAAAAAGACGTTTTCACAGACTCTTATCACTACTATCTATTCACTCTGGACAGAAGGTAGCTACTAGCAAGTGGCCTTCCATGACATTACAAATTCTCCAACATAATCTCATGTGGACTAGAGGCCCTCTCATGCTCAAGTTCTCATGGGATTCACCACTTTTGTGGGGATTCCATTTTCTTCCCTGTTTTGATCCCCTGTTTCTTATACAGCTTTTATTGCTCTGTTTCCTTAATTTAGTGACAAATTCTTTAGTAGCTTCTTAAGAAAAGGTATATGATTGGTAAATAGTTTGAAAATTTGTATGTCTGAAAGTATCTTTATTCTACTTTCCTGCGTGGTTGATCATCTGGCAGAATTTTAAGTATAAATCACATTCCTTTAGCATTTCAAATTACTGATCTTTTGTGACATTTTCCTCTAGAAGCTTTTAGAATCTATTTTTTGCTTTTTCATTCTGAAAATGTATATCCTTCAGCCTAGAGAGTCTTGAGAATTACTTTTTTCCTCACATTTGTACTACTCTGCTTCTTAAGCAGCCTTATGAATTACATTATTTCTTCCTGTTTATACTAATCTTTCAATTTTTTCCCTCTGTATATTTCCCTCTCCCTCCTTCCCTCCCTCTCTCCATTCGTTCTTTCTTTTCTTTCTTCCTTCCTTCCTTGTGCTGGGGATTGAACCCAGAATCATTCTACTTCTAAGCTACAACCCAGCTCTACTTTATTTTTTTATTTAGAAACAGGATCTTACTAAGTTGCTGAGAGCCTCACTAAGTTGCTGAGGCTGGCTTCGAACCTGCAATCCCCCTGTCTTGTCTGCGATCCTCCTGTCTTGGCTTCCCAAGTACCGGGATTACAGGTGTGCACCACTATGCCTGCCCTTCCTGTAGATTTTTTAATGTTATCTTTTGTTGTTCTTTTCTTTCTTATTTTTGAGTCATCTTATTCCCCCTGTTCCTTCCTTTTCATTGCATCCTGTGGTGGCTTCATCTTCTCCTACCTTTCTTGGGATAGCCTGAGAGTTTTTTGAAGTGTTCTCCTTGAAGTGTGTCTATTTCCTCCATATTCCCTTTTCTGTCCTTTGGTCCTTTTCCTTCTATATTATTGGGTTTTCTTGTTGTGTAACAAGGACATAGACTCTTCACTTTTGCCTGCAAACATCCAATGGGTGGATAAAAGCTGGATTAAAGACTTGGCACGTCTGCCTCCATTTTGCATCTGTCTCCTTTGCTTCGGATTCCTGTGGATAAACATGTGGTGATGAGTTGAAGCTACTTCTTAGGCAACAGCAACTGTCTTGTCATTGACAAGGCCCCCTGACCAATCCTGAATCAGAGATGGACTAGACCACACCTGATCAAGATCACCTGCTTTGGTGGCTGTGAAAAGCCTCCAACTGTGCAAACCCCTGGCCCTTGCCCTCATTACCTTCCTATAAAACCTCAAAGTCATTATCAGCCCCTTGAAGACAGAGCTAAGATTGTGGGTCCCCTTGTTTTCCTGGTGGGGCTACACTGAGTGAAGTTCCTTTCATGCTTTTCCATTATCTTTTCTGTTTGGCTTTTGGGATATCGCTGGAACCTAAAGTCAGGCCTATCTGGCCTAGGTCTCTAGTCTATGATTAAAAGTAAAAACTAAGTAAATAATAAATAAAGTAAGTAAGCAAAAAAGAAAGTTCTGTGTGGATGGCTCAGTGCTTTTGAATGAATTTCACTGTGGGGTGATCTGGGTACATGGTTTTTTGAGAAAAACAGCAATGTCAGTATCCTTGGTTGACTTGCTTCATCAGTCAGTTTTGATCCGCATGGGGAGGGATGAGGGCTTGAGTTCCAATTTTCAGTAGGCACAAAGTCACTTATTTCCCCTGTTTTAGTTTTAGTATCTAAACACCAGAGAAGTTACTCTCTCCAGAGAATTAAACTCCCAACCTCAGCCTTGGTGGGAAAGGGGCGGCTGCCCAGAGACAGGAAGCTAAAGAAAGAACCTAGGGATCTGTTATTGAGGAAAGACCTAAATAAACCCTCTAGCTTGGCTTGCTCTGAATTGACTTAAAAGTCACTGATTTTGGAGGTCACATAGCTGGGCAATATGCTATCAGTCTCTGCAGTGGTTTAGATTTGGGGTGTCCCCCAGCCCTCACGGAAATGGGTGGCAATGCTGGAAGCAGGGCTTGGTTGCCATCTCAGCAGTGGATAAATCCATTGTAATGGATATATCTGGGTGGTGGCCTGGGCTGGTAGGGCCTGGCTGGAGAAAGGGGGTCCCTGGGGATTATGTATTATTCCTGCTCCCATCACTTGTTCTGTTTTGCTTCTGACTTCCATGATGTGAGGAGCGAAGACTTGTGTTCTCCTTCTCTCCACTTCCTGCTGCCATGCCCTGAGATTAAAACTTCGTTCCTATAACTTATGTGTAACTGTAGTTATAGTTAGCTTTGCTGTAGATAACACCTCTGACTTGTGGGTTATGATGATAATAGTTACCTACGTTACTATTCAGAACCTGAAGTTTCCTTTTGCTGAAAATATTGATTTCACTTGGCCCGACAGACGTTCCTTGGGTGACTGGTATGGAGTGAAAAGGCTTGGCATCTCTGTCTTCACATTCTGTGTCTGTCTCCTTTGTTAACTTTCGGGTCAGATTTTGCTTAGTTCTGCACATACATAGATATGTTGAACATTTGAGACATGTTTTGTCCATGGCAGGTTTTGGGGAGGGTGATAGTACAGGCATGGAGACAGACCAAAGGTCTAAGCAGGCGGGAGGAGTGATGCAAGGATGGAAATGGGAATGGGATGGGGATAAGGGACTCAGGGAATGGGTGCGAAGAGAATTTCAGCCCACCCATTGTTGGGTGAGTGAGCCTTTAGAGAAAAATATCAGGACAAAATCAATAGTTATACAGGGAGAGGGAGGGAGGAAGAGAAGCAGATGTTATGGGAACATGTGAAGGTTAGGGAACAGAAAAACAGTCTTTAGTATGTGACTGGAGTAGTGGTCAAGGCCAAGACCATAGTCTGTTGGCACAATCTTCCTTCCAGGGTTGTAATGGGGCCCAGATGGGTCAAGCATGAGAAGGTGGGAGAAGGGGTCTGCATTACATTTTCTTACAGTCCCCAACTATGAATATAGGGCTAACTTGACCTAGACTTACCTAGCCTACACTCTTCTCCCCTTAAAGGATAAAGATACCCACTAGCTGCCATGATGGCCATGATCTGAAACACAAGACAAGAAGGAATGACCGGAGGGACATCCAAGTTTCTGGCAGATCTCTGCTTATTCCCAGAAAAGACATACATGTTCTTTCCGGTAATTAGCGTATCCCTCTTCCTCATTATTCTTACATTGTATCTGTAACCCCTTAAGCCCCTGGAATTGAGAAGCTGATTTGTGAGCAAAGGTCCGTCTTCTCCATCCTTGGTTACTGAATAAAGGCTTGCTTCCACTCTGCTCTCAGACATTCTTCTGTGGGATGGGCCTAGAACCTGGGTTCAGTAGTTTAATTGCTTCTCAAGCAGCATTCACCTGATCCCTTTTCTTTTCTTTCTTTCTTTTTTTTTTGGGGGGGGGGTAACTGGGGATTGAACTCAGGGGCATTCTACCTTCGAGCTATACCCCCAACCCTATTTTTAATTCTTTATTTTGAAACCGGAGTGCCTCACTAGGTAGCTAAGGCTGGCGGCGAACCCACATCTTTGGGTCTCAGCCTCCCAAGTGCTGGGATTACAAGCTTGTGCCACCACACCCGGCTCCCCTTTTATTTTCAATTGAGCTTTCATCTGCCAATATCTTGTTGCAGTCATCTATCTCCAAGTCCTTGTGGTTTTACTTTTTTTTGCAGTTTAGACAAGGAAACTGAAGGCTTGTATTCAAGTCTCCATCTTAGCACGGTTTTGTGTGTGGCAAAAATCTTTCTGGCCAGTGCAACCATGTTGCTGATCTTCCCTTCCCAAGACATCCTATTTTTCCATTTGGGAGGCTCCCTTCACCTTGAGAGTCCACAGGGAGTACCGCTAACAGCAGCGACGCGGAGCCTGCGGGTGCAGCGTGTTTGGGGGAACAAATGGCAGAGCCGGTATTTAACCAAGTCCACGACAGGCGAGCAGCGCGCTGAGGGCTCTGGCAGGCGGGGTAGCCGATCTGGTCGGTGGCCTTTACCCATCCGCAAGGGCACCGGCGCTGGGACGGTGGCGCCAAGGGGATCCCGGGGTCCCGGTCCAGAACAACACGCGACATCGCCCCGCCCTCTAAGCCCCGCCCCCGGAGAGGCCCCGCCCCGTTCAGGCCCCGCCCCCGGAGAGGCTCGCCTCGGGGCTCCCTTAGGCATGTCGCGGCCGCTGCTCGGACGCTTGTGCCCTGTCGCCCTCGCGCCCCGTGGGATCGCCCCGCTGCTGCTGCTGCTGCTACTGCTGTCGCCGCCGCCCGCCGTCGGGGCCCACTGCCCGTGCCCCGAGCCCACGCTCTGCAGCCCGATCCGCCACCGCCCGGACTTCGAGGTCAGCGCCTCTCCCCCGCCCCTCCGGGTCTGGTCCTCCAGGCTGCAAGAGAAGTTAGGGTACAACCAGGCCCCCAGGAGAGGTGTGCGGGTGCCAACAGCAACCTTGACTACTCGCCGAGGGCTTTCCTGTTTGGGATTCCCTTCAGTTTGCAGAGGAGGAAACTCGGAGAGGTTGAGTAATTCAAGTGTTCTCACTGGCATATGACTCCGGAGGAACTAGGGCCTTTCACGACACTGCTGTGCCTGCATTGGGTATGAAAAGCAAGGAGGGTAGGGTACTCGATTTCTGGGTTCCCAAGAGAATGAGGATTTACTATGAAAGAATCTCAGCACTCCCAACAGTACATTGGATGGCATAGTGTTTTGCTTCCTTTTACTTTTTTTTTTTTTTTATACCTATTAGCCATTTATGGCACCTCAAAACCAAGAAGGGTGGTAAAAACAGGGCTTTCAGTAAATTTCCCTTCTGCCCAACCTCACAGTTTCTGAGATTTCTGGAGACTTTAACCAAATGACCTTTTGTAAGCAATATTAAAATATTCTGTCTGGAGTTTGATAACTGTAGCAGGAATCAGACAGGGAGGTCAGAAGGTTTAGACCAAAGAACAATTATTTTGCAGAGATAGGAACAATTCTTATTTCTTAATCTAGTTGATTAATTTGTGGCAGGGGCACTTAAATGCCAATAAAAAATATATGTATACACATTGTTAGGAGAAGAAATAAAAGTGGTAAAAGTTTTGGAGAATCTGCCAACCGTTATACCAATTAAAGTTTGAGCAAAGAACAATTCATGATAATTGGCAGCACTCAAACCATGAAAAGCTCAGAGATGACCAGAGCCTGAGCAGTGGGGGCTCTTATAGGCTGAACATGGAACCAAAGTAATTACTTGACAGGTTGTGGGCAGGTATTTGCCTTAAGTAGATATGATCTGGTGGAAAGGCCCTCCTTAAGAGTTAGTTGATGCTCTCTGATTGGTTAGGTTTGTTTCCTTTTACTGTTTACATTGTGTTCCTCTTTGATTAAGTTGGAGTAAAAGGCTCTGGAGCTTACCCCCTGCCCCCCCCCCAAAAAAAAGAAAGAAAAGTCTACATAACTTTTTTATTTTGGTTTTGGTACTGGGAATTGAACCCAGGGGCATTCTACCTCCAATATACACCTCTAGCCCTTTAAAAAATTTTTTTATTTGGAAACAGTATCTCACTAAGTTGCTAAGCCTGGCCTTGAACCTGTGATCTTCCTGTCTCAGCCTCCCAAGTAGTGGGATTACAGGCATGCGCCACCACACTGGACTTGCTTTAACTTTTATAGTTCAATAGTTGATGCTCCCTATCTCCTCAAAGTAGCAGCCTGAGAATCTCTCATTTTTTTGTTTTTTGTTTTTGTTTTTTTGTAGTGGTAGTGAGGATTGAACCCATGGGGACTCTACCTTTGAGCTACACCTCCAGCCCTTTTTGTTTGGAAACATAGTCTCATCAGGTTGCTGAGTGTCTCACTGAATTGCTAAGGTGATCTTCTTGTCCTGGCCTCCCAAGTACTGGGATTTTTCCCCAACCTTGCTGAAAACCCTAAGGGAATTTAATCTATTCCACAATGAAATTCAAAATCCTTAGTGGTCTACAAAGTACTACTTGATCTTGCCATCACCTGCCTTACTAGTCTTATGTGATTCCACAGACTTTCAGGATTCCTGTGTTCTAGATGCTTTCTTTCAGTTTGAATCTCAGAATTCCCCTAAGGTATAAATAGCCCTTGGGTTTTCTGTTTCCTCCTCTGAGAATGCTCTTTTTCCTGTTAGTACTCCTCCTTTCTCATCATTCCGCAGATTTCAGTCCTCCCCTAACATGTGCAGTCCTCAGGGAAGTTTTCCTTCCCCACCTGGCTGGCAAGGTCCCTTTCTATGGGTCAGGACTCCTGTATTCCCTTATAGTCCCCAGTATCATCATAATTAATAATTATTCCCTGATGGACCTGGTCTCTCTTGCTAACCTCTATGCTTTAGTGCTTAACAGCCCCCCATACTTAATTGGAATTCAGTAAGTATATGCTGAATCAATTACTTAATGCCTTGGGATAAAAGAAACATGATCAGTGAGGCTTCAGTGCTTCTAGAATTATCTCGGGGTGGGGGAAATAACTGGAGAAACAACACATCAGCTGCCATAGAACTGAACTTGAATAGTATTCTAAAAAGTCAGCTTTATCAAAAGGCCTACATAGTGACTAATGTAGTATCTATGGCTCCATCTGCAGCAGCCAGAAACTTGAGCATTATCAAATTCCTTTCTCTTGCCATATCATTCAATTAGGATCTCCTAGATCTATTCACTTATCTCCAGGCTCCACATCATCTCTTGCATAGATTCATGCAACAACTTCCCAATTCTATCTCCAGTTTTGGCCCCTCTTTAATCCATTTCCCACTCAGCTGAAAGGATTTTTCTTTCTTTTTTTTTTTTTTTTTTTTGCGGTACTGGGGATTGAACTCAGGTGCGTTCTACCTTCGAGCTACACCCCCAGCCCTATTTTTTATTCTTTATTTTGAAACAGGGCCTCACTAAGTTGCAGAGAGCCTCACTAGGTAGCTGAGGCTGACCATGAACCCGGATCCTCCGGGCACAGCCTCCCAAATGCTAGGATTACAAGCATGCACCACCACACCTGGCTGGGATTTTTCTAAAATGCATATTTCCTCCTTAAAAAAAACCTTTTATTCCCACTCTTTCCCTCAGGATAAAGTATTAACTTTCAATAGGACTTACAAGGCCTTTCAGGCCAGAAGTTCCCACACTTATTTGGCTTATCGCTCCCTTTTCAAGGGGGGAAAAAAGAATTACTTGGCGCCTGCCTGGAAATACACCTTCTGTACGTGAATAAACAGAAAGGTGCAGTGACAAATTTACACTCCTTTATGTTATCTATATTTCATTCCAGCACCCCTGGGAATAGTGCCCCCTCCCCCCAATTTAGGAACCTGTGGAACCTCTTTGGTTCCCCTCTATCCTCTGTAAAGTTCTGATGTCATCCATACTAAATATTTAGTTACCCAACAGCCATGCTCTTGCCTCCAGGACTTGGCACTACTTCCTGGACCATCCTTCCCCACTTTCTACGCCTGGCTCATTACCTCTGCCACCAATTATACTGGGACCTTTATGCCTTACTCATGCTTATAATCTCAGTGCCCATCATAGTGTCTGGCATGTGGTGGTGGCTAGTATTATTTTGGGTGGTTAACATGATATTCTTGGTTTAGATGATGGTGCTTATCTCTGTTATTCTGGCAGGTCTTTGTATTTGATGTTGGACAGAAAACTTGGAAATCTTATGACTGGTCACAGATTACAACTGTGGCAGTTTTTGGAAAATACGACCCAGAACTTATGTGCCATGCTCATTCAAAAGGAGCCAGAGTAGTGCTAAAAGGTATGTTTTTACCAGGTATATGTGTCTAGCCAATTGGTAAATGTATCTGTATCATTTGTTATAGTTTTTACTTTAGAAAACATTCCTATTCTCTACCAAGTGAGATGGCACATACCTATAATTCCAACTACTCTGTAATCCTAGCTTCTCGGGAAGCTGAGGCAGGAAGATCAAAAGTTTAAGGCCAATCTGGGCTATTTAGTGAGACCTTGCCTCAAAACAAACAATAAAAGGAGCTGGGGATGTAACCCAGTGGTAAAAAGTGCCTCTGGGTTCAGTTCCCAGTTCTAGGGAAAAAATTTTTTCCTTTTCTGCTTATCTGTTTTTCGTTTTTAAATCCTAAACTTAATCTTGCATACTATTAAACCAATTTCACAAGTACAGATTGTGTGTGTGTGTGTGTGTGTGTGTGTGTGTGTGTGTGTGTGTTACTGGGGATTGAACCTGTGAGCATCCTATTTCTCAGCTATACTCCCAGCCCTTTCTATTTTTTATTTTGAAACAGGGTCTCACTAAATTGCAGAGGGCCTCACTAACTTGAACCTGCAATCCTCCTGTGTCAGCCTCCCAACTGCTGGGATTACGGGTGTGTGCCACCATGCCCGGCTACATACAGATATTTTAAAAGAATTAAATCACTGTATGGTTCTGAGGAAAGTTGCTCTATGGTTCTACCTAATTAGCATGCTGGCCTTTAGTTAGTAAGAGTCCATAATTTTTGCTTCCAATTTGAGAATTATTTTATTCATAATAGTTATCTTGGGGATTAATGAGCAATAGTTTTCTATTATTTTGGTCCATTATCCATTTGGAAAACTTAAATTAGAGGCTTTGTATTCTAAAATGTTAAAATGTTTTAAAGAAATTTTGATCTTTTTGGAAACAGCTTTGTGAAATAAATGGCAGTTAACTCTGAAAAGCATATATGTACAAAAGATGTATATTTCTTCCATAGGAGATGTATCCCTAAGGGATATCATTGATCCTACTTTCAGAGCATCCTGGATAGCTCATAAACTTGATTTAGCCAAAACACAACATATGGATGGAATTAATATAGACATAGAGCAAGAAGTTAATTGTTCATCACCTGAGTATGATGCACTAACAGCTTTAGTCAAAGAAACCACAGAATATTTTCATCGTGAGATTGAGGGATCACAGGTAAACATTTTAATTTTTTTGAAACTCCATATTTTCCCCATCAAAATGTATCCATGAAAGTATGAATAATGCCAAGTTTATAGTAATGAAATGGAAAAATGTTTGAGCAACTAATTTCTTTTTTTAAAAAAAAAGGAACTTTGAATGTTATTATTTAAGGAATTTAGGGTGCTACGTTTATTCACGTCACCTACTTGCCTTGCAGTTGGATTCCAATAGATAGGAAATGGGGGCAGCAGTGACGGGGGGAGGGGGGCTAACTGGCCTTCACCAGTGCAGGAAAG
Source organism: Graphiurus murinus (assembly GCA_004027655.1). NCBI lineage: Eukaryota > Metazoa > Chordata > Mammalia > Rodentia > Gliridae > Graphiurus > Graphiurus murinus. The sequence continues at coordinate 10,340 of PVLC010020037.1, read as the reverse complement.
CAACAGCTGGTGCCTAAGAGTAGGAGTGGTTCTGGAGATGTGTCTCATTTGCTCCACAGTCTGAATTACTTGCAAAGCAATCAAAGCCCAACAAAGCTCAAAGGACTAATTCCATAGAGCTTGTCAGAGGTATGACAATAGTGTGCTACCCCATTGCCATAATGAGCATGGTGAGAACAGATCACAGCACAAGGCATCTTCTCAGGTAATGTAGGTAACAAACAATAGTGCAGCTCTAGATCACTGATTCTCAAACCTGGCCACATACTAGAATAATCAGGGGTCTTAAAAAAGAATAAACATTTGCATGTGCATACACATACACACTGTGGACTCACTCCCAGAAATATTATTCAGAAGGTTTTGGGTGAGACCAAAATCATAACTTGTTAACAAGTTTTATAGGTGATAACAGTTAAGAATTACTAGGTTAGACAGTTAAGTTTTTTGAAAGCAGGAACCAGTTCCTTAATGTCTAACATAATGTTTAAAAGTTGTTTACTAGATAAATGAATGATCCCTGCCTTTAAAAAATTTAAAATCTAGTCATCCTTTGGTATCCATGGTAGATTGTTTCCAGGCCCTTCTGTCGATACCAAAAGGTGCAGAATGTTCAAGTCCCATTCTATGTTACTTATAATACCTAAATACAATGTAAATACTATATAAGAATTGTTATTGTTTAGGGAATAAGGACAAGAAAAAGTCTATACATGTTCAATACAGAAACATTAAAAATATTTTTTATCTGTGCTTGGTAGAATCCACAGATGCAGAATTTACTCATATATGTGTATATAATATTTACTCCATAATAGAGTATAAGTATGATGAACCAGTGATTCGTAAACCTATCTCTTAGTGCTTGTTTAAAACTTCCTGAGATTGATCCCGTAGGTCTGGGATAGAGCCTGGAGAACTGCATTTTTACCAAGTGCTCTAGGTGATTCTGATGTAGTTGGTCATCATGAAGTTGAAAATCACTAGTAAAATAATAAAGGATATGAGGACTGACTTCTCTATGGTTTTATGCAAGTAGAGATTTTTTTTTCAGTATGGAATTCACCTTTTCAGATGAATACAATACAGCATAAGAATAGCAAATACCTGGCATGCAGGGTACCATATCCTTCTCCTCCTCACAAGTTTTGGCCTCAGAAATGTTCTTTTAGTTTATAAACATTATTATTAGTAGGTTAAATTTGTGAGTGAAAAATAATCTCTCTGCTATTCCTGATTAAATTATAGTGAAAGGGGAAGATCAGAGACTGAGCAAAGACCTTATGTAGGAATATTATTTTAATGTTTGAGGGGTGGGTAGAACAATTTGGGATACTATGTCAAGTTTATATTAGGTGAATTAGTGGGAGGTACAGTTGCAAAGGTGGATTGTGGAAGATCCAGAATATTAGACTGGGGAGTATACATTTTATTTTGTACATGATAGGTTCCATGGGTACAAATGTGTTTTAGGAGATTATCCTGTAGTAGTATGTAACACTAAAGGAGAAGTAAAGACTCAGAAGTGCTAAATTAATCCAATAACTAGGCATTTCCACTTTGGATTGGGATGATGTCATAATGCTCAACAAATATTCAGTAAATATTTGTTTAATTAATTAATTAATAGAAAGGAAGGGGCAGAACAACTGTGAGAGACTACTGAATAAAGAATGTGAGGTTAGCTTTAGGGTGTGAAGGAAGGAAAGAGTCTGAAAATGGCTTAGAGGTTCTTATATTGGTCATCAGATGATCAAAATAGAGTATGGAGCAAGAAATGAGTTTTGTGAAAGGTTGATAATTTAAGTTTACAAAACTGTGGTCATAGAGTTTAGTTATGAGTCAGAAACGTTCTTGAAGAGTTCTTTTTACACCTTCATTTTTATAGGTGAGGAAATTTAGTTGCCTTAATACACTAAGATAACAAGGCCAAGACTGGAACCCAAGTCTTTTGATTTCTTGTCTAATATGATAATACTACTTTCTCAAAAATAATATTACCTATAAAAGAACAAAATGGGTTTGAGACTTATCTGCTTAGAGGTAGTAATATTTTCTCTGACTACTACGATAGCATAGCTCCCATTTTGGAATAGGAGGCAGTGAAAGTGGGATCCAATATGTAAAAATCTCACTTCAGAACCTATTTTATTGTAGAACTATTGAGGAAATCTTATAGAGTTTCCTTTAATGCTAACACTCAAAGAATTATAGAGAGAACTTTGCAAAAGTCCTGAAAAGAGCTTTACTAAGATAAATTGGCCAAAGTATAAAAATTTTACCTAAAGTATCTCAATGTTTTGAAATTAATCAATAAGTGTTTATTGAGTGCCTAATTAAGGGAAAACAACCTTTAATGACAATTTAGAACATTTCTATACATTAAAATAAGACATTAATATTTGATTTAGGCAATGAACAGATATTTTAAAGAGACATTCAGTTGAATGCTGCCTTATCATTCAAAATTAAAGATAATATACCACTCACTTTGTATTTGAATATTTCTATAAAATAAGACCATTTAAATTATTTTTTCAACATTTCAAGTTGATTAATCTATACCTGTGGGACATAAACCACCACTATTCTCTAAATATAATATTGGGCTAAAGTTTACTACCATTGGACAAAATTGTGAATCAGGGGCTCAAACTCACAACTCAGGCTTTCACAGTACTTGAAAAACTTTTGTATTTGAAATTTTTTAATGTGTTTTTACTCTCTAGATGTTCAGGGGCTCCCACCACATCCTATTGCTATTAAACTTGTTTCTTTCAATCACTTGAGTTATCAGCTCAGCTTCTGAAGACATTCCAGTTTTAAAACCTTCATCTACATAGTGCCCCGATCCTGGTTATTGTATGCCCCAATACATGTCTAGGTCAATGCAATGTAGTAAAAACAAATATTTCTTAGAAGTTTTCTAGTTGTGTTTGCTTCTTATATTCATATACTATAAACAATTCTTTTTTCTTGAGTAGCATGAGGCAGGAGAATAATAAAAATAGACATCTGATATAATATGCATGTTTGATCATATTACATAAATGACATGCATTTTCCGACAGGTAACCTTTGATGTAGCTTGGTCTCCAAAGAGCATAGACAGAAGGTGCTATAATTATACTGGAATTGCAGATGCATGTGACTTTCTCTTCGTGATGTCTTATGATGAACAAAGTCAGGTCTGGTCAGAATGTATTGCAGCAGCCAATGCTCCCTATAATCAAACATTAACTGGTAAGAATCCACAAAAGGACCATTTATTAATAATATTAATTCTAGAACCTTAAAATTAAAGAGTTCTTTTAGTATTTCAAAGCTATTTATATCTCTTTCTATTTGTAAATCTTGCTTACAACATAAAAATCAGAGCTTTAATGTTTACAAGAACTTTTTTTTTTTTTTTTTTTGCGGTATTGGGGATTGAACCCAGGGGCGTTCTACCTCCGAGTTACACCCCCAGCCCTATTTTTCTATTCTTTATTTCGAAACAGGTTCTCATTTAGTAGCTGAGGCTGGCTGCGAACCTGAGATCTGAGATCCTCTAGTCTCAGCCTTCCAAGTACTAGGATTAGAAGCATGTGCCACCACTCCCAACCAGACCTTTCTTTTTTGAAATAGGGTCTCACTAATTTGCTGAGGCTCGCCTCAAACCTATGATCCTCCTGTCTCAGTTTCTCCTAACAACCTGTGGGATAGGTGTCTTATCATCAGTCCTCCACTATAGAGGAGTTAAGTTTTCATGGTTGTACAACTATTATTATAGAGTTGCAATTCAGCTAGGCATGGTGGTGCATTCCTGCAATCTCAAGTACTTGTCAAGTTGAGACAGGAGGATCATAGGTTCAAGGACAGCCTCAGCAAGTTATGAGACTATCAGCAACCTAGTGAGATGCTGTTTCCAAATAAATAAAAATAAAATAGGGCTGGGGGTGTAGCTCAGAGGTAGAATGCCCCTGGATTCAATCCCTAGTACCACACACACACAAAAAAATTAAAAAATAAGTTGCAATTCAAATAGGTATTCTAACTTTAAGTCCAACGCTCTGTCATGAAATCACATGAAGAAGAAATTTATATAGAATCTGACAGGATATTTTTGTTAAAATAATTAATGTTAAGTAATGTAATAGCAAAGGTAACTATAATATGGGTACCTATCCTACATGATTAAAAGAATTGGCTTTATCTTATTTAATATTTGTATTCATAATATATTAGAAATTGTATTCATATTTGAATTAAGAATACTCTGACCTATCATTTATATGATGTGGTCTTTGCATTATCCTCTCCAAAGTTTGGATTGGTTTGTATCCTATCAATTAATTTAATAAAAGATTATAATCTGACTCGACCCAAATTTCTGGGACAGTTGGTATATAGTTATTGATTTATAAATAAAGAAATTTTCATATAGGAGTTAAAATCTTAGAATCTGGCCTCATTTTATTATGTCATAATTGTTTGGGTAAAACAGTCTGATTGTAAACATCTATTTAAATTTGAAAAATAATTTTTCTGTTAAAATTACAAAGTATTTAATTCAGGACTTCAAACTATGTTTCATGGAAGAGATGATACTGTGTTATAACAATAAAAGGTTCATTTTAAAGTATTTGCAAAATGAAGCATATCCCACCCATCTTTTGGATATTTAATAGGGCAGAATAATATTAAAGGCTCTTAAAAGCACTAAACATTTTTTTTTTCAGTACTGGAGATTGAATTCAGGAACATTCCCCCCCAGCCCCAGCCCCAGCCCTATTTTTTATTCTTTATTTTTAAACAGGGACTCATTAAGTTGTGGAAGACCTAAGTTGCTGAGGCTGGCCACAAACCTGCAATCCTGTTTTCTCAGCCTCCCAAGTATTGGGATTATAAGCATGTGCCACCATGCCCTGCTTAGCATTAAACTTATTTAACTCAACATTCTATATAGTCTGGGAGTATCTGTTGGTGGGAAAACATGTTTCATAGCACTGGGCAAGAAAAGGATTGATACTAGTAGAATTTGTTCATTTTCTTCTGTATTTCCTACAAGTACAGATTACCTGCTACAGAATAAGAGAGGAGACATTTCCTCACCCCAGCTATGATTAGAATACTTACAGCATATTTATAAAACATAAAATGCTTGTGCTTTCTATAAGAAATTCTGAGTTCAACACTGTCAGAAAGTTGAAGATTTATAGAACTTTTTTTGAAATTTTAGAATCTATAATATCAAATATTTCATGTCTTAGCAGTTAATAGATAAAATTCTTGAAATGTATTGTTCTTCCTAGAATGAGATTTTGTGAATCTTGTTTCAGTAGGATCTTAATTATTTTGGGTGTTTTCTGTGATTCAAAAAGAAATGGTTTAGAAAGCAAGATATGGGATCTATAGATCTGAAGAGATTATTTTTATGATACATTAGACACATGATTAGTATTATGCTTAAATGTAACTATTTCTATAAACTTACACTGAGTGGTTGCATAAGCAGCTTGTATGAACATGTTAATAGATACATGAAGAGAAAAAAATTTTTGTCCCTACTTGTTTAGGATATAATGACTACCTCAAGATGGGCATTAACCCTAAGAAACTTGTAATGGGTATACCTTGGTATGGTTATGATTATACCTGCTTGAATCTAACTGAGGTAAGAACAGTTCATTTGTTACATAATTTTCCCAATTATATATTTTAGAGCCTCTTTTGTCTCATTAAGCAAATATAAATTTTATTTAGAATTTCTTAGTTTGAAACTAAGTTTTTATTTCTAATTATGTCATCCTATAGAAACCTCTAAATGTCATACATTTCATTTGATAATGAAATTTATTCAACTGTTATTCTGAATAATCCAATTATCTACTTATAGTTCTAACAAATAGTTTTTTATTATTTTTATGATTTGGCTTTTTAGATTTGCTTAATAATTTATAACATAATTTTCTTGTATTTCTAGGATGATGTTTGTACCATTGCAAAAGTTCCTTTCCGGGGAGCTCCTTGTAGTGATGCTGCAGGACATCAGGTGCCCTATAAAATTATCATGAAGCAAATAAATAGTTCTGTTTCTGGAAGCCAATGGAATAAAGATCAGCTGGCTCCTTATTATAACTATAAAGTAAGACTTTTCATAAGTTGTATTTATTCTATTAGTTTTCATATAGTTATATCTTCATAATACTAGATATTTGGCATTAAGAATATCTATCAGTTTTCTCTTAGAGTATAATGTATAGATTGCTGTTTACACGAGCAAATTTGTCTTTGAATCTGTATAATCAGGAACCTTAGTTTCTTGGTGAGCAATTCAAGTTATGCTAATAGTACAATATATTACTTGGCCAATTCACTTTAGATGAAGCCATAAAGACATGCATTATCACAGACAGACCTTCCTTAATATTTGACAGTTATGATTGTTTGCTTTTGAAGGAGCATTGGGCCTAAATAAGTCTTAGTACTTCCGTTTAAAAGTAGCCTAAAGAGTCTAATGAGACTCTTAGGAAGGAATAAGGCTGAGAACAAGAGTTGTATTGTCATCTACTTTACAATGGGAAAAATTGTATTATTTCAAATTTATGTCATAATTAAAACAAATTATAAGTAATATTAAATTTAGAGACAAAAATCTTACAAAAGGAAATTGGAAGAAAAATAATAAATGATTAGCAATTCTGGCAGGAAGTATTTAATAATAGGAATTGCTATGCCAAAGAAGCAAAGAAATATAATTTTCATAACTTACCTTAAGCATAATAACTTTCACATCTCAAAAATCTAAGTGAAAATATTCTTTGAATTTACTTTGGATATTTCTTTAAGAGGAGTTCTGAAATAATTTAATTCCAAAAAGACTTATGTTCTTAATTAATGATATGATACTCATTTACAAAAAATGACTGCAAACACACTACTATTTACAATAAATTATAAGGTTAAAGGTTCATGTGTGGTAACTTAGCAAGACCCTGCTTTAAAATAATATAAAAAGGGCAGTACCACACACAATAAAATAATAAAAATAAAAATAATAATAATAACCTGTTTATCAATTATATAGAAAATTTTAATTAAAGCTTTGTAAATGTTAGAATTGAAAAATTATATACCTTTTAAACTAGGGTATATTATAACCTTATTTTTCTTAAACAGTATTTATAAAACTCTGTTCTGGGAACTGTTAATGTTATACATGTATGTGTGCACACGCACACACGTGCAAATATATACATATGTGTCATGGCCATATATATTTAGAAAGTACTATATGTATCTCCTAGATATTTCTGATGTAAAACATTAAAGGATTTGAAAAGTGCTGTAATTTAAAGCCATTTAATTGTTTAAAATAGAACCCTATTTCAAAGCACTCTTAGAAACAGTAAAGTTATTTTATGGATACAGTTTGGTAAAGGCTAAGGTAACCAATTATATATCATTTAGAAATGTATAATGTGAAATGATAGTATATACTATGATATCCTATTTTTTATAATTTCTGGCTTATTTTTCCTTAGTAAGTTAAAAGATGCAGGAACACATTCTTTTTTAAAAAATTGACAAAAATATTATATATATATTTATGATATATAACATAATGTTTTTTTGTTTTTTTTTTTGCGGTACTGGGGGTTGAACTCAGGGGCATTCTACCTCCGAGCTACACCCCCAGGCCTATTTTTTATTCTTTATTTTGAAACCAAGTCTCACTAAGTTGCAGAGTGCCTCACTAGGTAGCTGAGGCTGGCCGCGAACCCGGATCCTCCGGTCTCAGCCTCCCAATGCTGGGATTACAAGCGTGCACCACCACGCCCGGCTTAACATAATGTTTTAATATATGCAAATATTATGAAATGGCTAAAGTTATTTAGCATATTCATTACTTCACATACTTACTATTTTTATGATGATATCACTTAAACTCTACTCTCAGCAATTTTAAAGAATACAGATAAATTGCTATTAACTATAGTCATGATCGTATACAACAGATCTCTTGTACTTACTCCTTTTGTTTACCTGAAATACTGAGACTTTTGGCCAATATTTTATAGTCTCCCCACTACAGCTTCTGGTAATTATCATTATAGTGTGTATGAAGGAACATATTTTTAGTGAAGTATGTCTATTTTATTTATTGCCTACAAATCACTTTCTTTTTAAGTATTTTTATTAATGTTTAATTATAATATTAATGAGATTCAGTGTTTTATTAAATACCTGAATATGGTGTGCACTTATCAAATCAGTGCAATTAGCATTGCCCTTGTCCTTAGAATTTCTTTATGTTTGGAGCCTGTGAATTCATCTCTTTAAATCTCCACAAAATATAATAATAGGTTTTTTTTTTTTCTTTTCTTTTTTTTTTTTGCGGTACTGGGGATTGAACTCAGGGGCATTCTACCTCCGAGCTATAACCCCTGTCCTATTTTTTATTCTTTATTTTGAAACCGAGTCTCACTAAGTTGCGGAGTGCCTCACTAGGTAGCTGAGGCTGGCTGCAAACCCGGATCCTCCGGTCTCAGCCTCCCGAATGCTGGGATTACAAGTGTGCGCCACCACGCCTGGCTAATAATAGGTTATTTTGAACCATAGATTTTTCTCTATGCTGCAGAACATCAGAACTCATTCCTTCTATCTGTGTTTTGGTACCCATTATCCAATTGGAACACATGCTTTGAGGTCATGGAATTCAGGAGACATTTGATGAGCTTTGCAGGCCACTTAATGGTACTTTAGAAAACAATACAATTTTAACTATTATGTTCTACTCTTTTTATTCATTGTAAAATCCTGTAGTAACCAAAATCAAGTTTCTGTTGTGTTTGAAGAGAATCATTCTGCTTTTTTATATTTTTTCAGCAAAAATAGCTTCATCTTGAAGTAAATATTCTGGAAGACATATATGCTTTAACCATGCCTAAATCAGTCAATTCATCCTTTGATTCTTCACTATTTTGAGACATTTAAAATTTCCTAGTAATATTATAAAAGCTCAGGGTACTAGCTAGAATGATGGCAAATTCAACCTTTGGCTTTGCCCGTGAATCTTGAAAAATCTTTGATATTAGGTTCAGATTGTGCAAGTTGCCCTTTGTCAATATAGCTGTTACTAGAGTAGGTATGGATTTGTGTAGTTCTAAAAATGTTAAAGAAAGGGGGTGGTGATGATGCCTGTAATCTTAGTACTTGGGAGGCTGAAACAAGAGGATTGCAGGTTTGAGGCCAGCCTCAGCAACTTAGCAAGACCCTGTTTCAAATAAAATATAAAAAGGTCTGGGAGTATAGCTCAGAGGTAGAATGCCTCTGGGTTCAATCTCTAGTACTAAAACAAACAAAACAATGGGATGCAAGACAGAATGAGATGTGCTTGTATATAATAAGTCTAATATACTTAAATATGCCACAGCTTATTCATTTACCAAGTCACTACTGTGTTTTGAAGTAGTTATCTTTGAAGACCATTCTAACTCCAGAACTGCTACCACAAATAAAAAAATCACTGGCATTCATTCAGAATTGTAGTTTCATATATGAGATAGCTATATGAGAAACTGATAAATATATACATAAATGTATATATATGAATGCTGTAAATATACATATATATATCAGTAACTATTTTTAGTTATATGTCTTTCTATTTTTACCTTTTTTTATCCTTCCTTTACTGTTTTGCCTAACTTTGCTTCTTTCCTTTTACCCAATAGCTTAGGTGTTTTCTGAAAGAACTGTACAGGTTACAAGGTGAGAGTATAAGACCAGAATCTAGTTGATGATTCTTAATCAGATATACCCAAACTAACAGCCTCTTACAATCAGTTCTGTAAGACCTAGAAAAGGAGGTACTTTCCTCCTTCATTGCCATTACCTTTTGATTTGGCTAATTCATCATAAACAAAATCATCTGGTGCGCTCCTAGCTAGGCACACTTCGAGGAACTGTAGGGAATACAAAAGTGTATAAGATGGTTTTAAATGACCAGACAGTGATTCTTTCTAACTTTGGTTTTATATCGGAATTATTCAATGGAACATTAAAACACAAAACAAGTAATATACACTTGAATTTCCATTTTTATTTGTATAGGATACTGCTGGCCATTTTCACCAAGTGTGGTATGACAACCCTCAGAGCATTTCCTTAAAGGCAGCATATATTCAAAAGTACGGCCTCCTGGGCATTGGCATGTGGAATGCAAACTGTCTTGACTACTCAGAAGATGCTGTAGCCAAACAGCAAACTGAAGAAATGTGGGAAGCCTTAAAGCCAAAGTATGACAGAGATGAACATCTTTCGTCAAAAGACTAAGATAGAAAAATTATCTATAT
>PVLC010020036.1:0-29759 GCA_004027655.1 Graphiurus murinus | reverse complement strand
CCGGGGTTGGTGGCGCACGCTTGTAATCCCAGCATTCGGGAGGCTGAGACCGGAGGATCCGGGTTCGCGGCCAGCCTCAGTTACCTAGTGAGGCACTCTGCAACTTGGTGAGACTCGGTTTCAAAATAAAGAATAAACAATAGGGTTGGGGGTATAGCTCAGAGGTAGAATGCCCCTGAGTTCAATCCCCAGTACCAAAAAAAAAAAAAAGAGAGAGAGAATACTATTAGCAAAGACATAATCAAGGATGTATTTGGGCACTGTGAAGTAAAATGAGAAATCAGAAAAGGTGGGATACTACTTGGTGTAGACCTGAGCCAGCAGAGAAAGGTTAATGAGAGAGGTCCGACTTAGGTTGGCCTTTGAAGGATAGCTATCATTGGGATTTGTGGAAAGAGGAGACAGAGGGGCATGCCAAGTAAGGGATGTAGTATGAACAAAGAAATGGGGACTGAAAAGAGTGGGGGGCTGGGGGACAGAAAGGAACAGAGTTTGGATGAAATGTAGCGTTTGTGCCAGGGAAGTAGCAGGGGCTGGACTTGGAGGGGACAAGTTGGTAAATGGCATTGAGTGCTGAGCTGTAGCATTGAAAGCATCCCAGCAAGGGCTCTTTTGAGCTGGGTGTGGTGGCGCCCGCCTGTAATCCCAGTACTCAGGAGGCTGAGACAGAAGATCACAGGTTCAGTACCAGCCTCAGCAACATAGCAAGAGCCTGTTTCAAAACAAAAAATAGCTTGTAGCTTGGAGGTAGAATGCACTTGGGTTCAATTCCTAATACCACAAATGGGGGGGAGTCTTTTGGTCAGGAGAGTTACAGGAGGCGATGGGCGGGTTGAGAGATTAGTGTTGAATGACTGGATAGAAGGTAGGAGAAGACAAGACAGGGAGCCTAGCTGCAGACTGTCTCTGGGATTTGCAGATTTCGATAGGGCATGAGGAGCAGTAGGACAATGCAAAATGTTACTGGGGAATAGCAGCAGCAACCAACAGCCTTAGTGAGTGTCTACAGAAGGCCTATCATGTGCGAAGAGCGTTTTTTATTTTCATACAAGAAAAATAGCTACAACAGAGTTGAAAAATTCCTAACCGTTAAGGCAATGGGACATTAAAATGGAGCATTGTCTTTGCACCTTGTTCCCGACCTCGAAGTCTGTCAGAATTCAAAAGGGCTCCACTGGTTGGTGCCAAGGGGAATGAATGCAATGGCTTGTTAAAGTTTCTTTCAGGTCAAGGACCCAGGGTTTATACTGCCCCTTTCCCCCCGCCCCGGCCTTGACCTCCGGACCTCTTGTCTTTGGAGGTTTTCACACCAGACACTACAGCAGACACCCATGATGGGTACCATGACTCCACTGAGTGCCCAGGGCGTCCAGGCCGGTGTCCGCTCAACTTCTATTCTGCCTGAGCAACAACAGCAGCAGCAGCAGCAACAGCAGCAGCAGCAGCAGCAGCAACAGCAACAGCAACAGCAGCAACAGCAGCAACAGCAACAGCAGTATCACATTCGGCAGCAGCAGCAGCAGCAGATCCTGCGGGTAAGGCCCTGGCGTTCCATCCTGGACTTGGGAGCCCATGGAGGGAGCTAGGCATAGATTCGTCTACACTATCATCCAGATTGATGGAGAGCTAGGTGTGGTGGTACACAGCTGTAATCTCAGTATTGGGGAGGCTGAGACAGGAGGATCTCAGGTTCGAGGCCAGCCTCAGCAACTTAGTGAGACACTGTTTCAAAATAAAATAGGGCTGGGGGTGTAACCTGGAGGCAGACCACCCCTGAATTTAACCCTCAGTGCCAAAACGATTGAACAAGGTGGTGTGCTAAGCACCTGGCAGAGCAACTGGCCTCTGGTGATGTTTACGTTGGTTCTTCTCTCGAGCACACTAGTGGGAGAGAATTGGACACTGACAGCTGGGTGTTCTAGGTTTGGTTTTCTTCTGTGCCATGGTCTGAGAAGGGGAAGATGTGGACCCAGAGTTCCCTCTCTGCTTCCGGGCCTTCCTTCCGACTCCTTCTCCCCTCCCCGCCCCCATCCTTCTAATACTCAGTCTCTCCTCCCTTGCTCTCCTCAAAAGTGTCTCTTGTGTCCTCAACAGCAGCAGCAGCAGCAACAGCAGCAGCAGCAGCAGCAACAACAGCAGCAGCAGCAACAACAACAACAGCAGCAGCAGCAACAACAACAACACCAGCAACAGCAGCAACAGGCGGCTCCTCCCCAGCCCCAGCCCCAGTCCCAGCCCCAGGTAGCTGCTGGACTCCAGCCCCAGGCTCAGGGACAGCTACCCAGGTTGAGCACGTAGCTGGTGAACTGGGCTGGGGACCACGTGCAGTGGGGTCGGGGAGGGGCACGGAGGCCAAGGCATGGCACTCTACAAAAAGCTCCTGAAATGAAGATGGAGAAGGAGGCAGAACTGGGCATGGTGGTGCAGGCCTGTAATCCCAGTACTTGGGAGGCTGAGGCAGGAGGATCGCAGGTTCGAGGACAGCCTCAGCAATTTAGTGGGGACCCTCAGCAACTTAGCGAGAACCTATTTCAAAATAAAATAGGTCTGAGGGTGTAGCTCAGAGGTAGAGTGTCCCTGGGTTCAATCCCCAGTACCACAAACGAAAAAGAAAGAGGTGGTGGAAGGTTAGAGTTCCATCTTCTGTTTGTCTCTTCCCACCTCAGTTCCAGCGCCAGGGGCTCCAGCAGACCCAACAGCAGCAACAGACAGCAGCTTTGGTCCGGCAACTCCAACAACAGCTCTCCAGTAAGCCTGCCTGCTTTCCCAGGGAGAAGCCCTTGGGACCAATGAGGGCTGGGGCGGGCAGAGGCAGCTGAGGTGATCCTTCAGGCCCAGGTTAGGGGGATATCCCCTTCCGCCCTGCATCGTCTCCCAGCCCTGACAATCTCTGGTTTTTCACAGATACCCAGCCACAGCCCAGTACCAACATATTTGGACGCTACTGAGCCACCTGGAGGACCCGCTTGTACGCTGGATGTGGCCATACCCTTCCCTCTAAATCCCTAGCCCTCTTCCGGGGCTAGCACCAGTAGTGGTTGGGGCCCTTCCCTCAGGCTCCATTTTTAATGAATTTTTAGTATTTTTGTTAATGTGAAGCATTGAGCTGTTGGGTTTTGTATATTATTTATATAGAGACCCCAGAGCTGTTGCACCCAATACACAGAGCTTCTTTGCAAAGGGAGTGTGTGAGTTCTGCGTGCTGGGGAAGGGTGGTCTTGGGAGTGTGCTGGGGGCTAGACCAACGCAGGCAGGACCTTCATGCCATCCACATCATCTCCCATTACCTTCCCCTCCCCACGTTTCTGAATTCTGAATTCATTGCTACCCTCCCTTCCCTGCTCCAAGACAACATGTTGAGGTAAGAGCACTTAGTCTCTTAAGAAGGGCAGCCTAGCTGGGTGCAGTGGCACATGCCTATAATTCCAGTACTTGGGAGGCTGAGATAGGAAGAGGGCAGGTTCGAGGTCAGCAAGACCCTAGCAAGTTAGTGAGACCCTGCTTTAAAATAGAAAATAAAAAGGGTTGGGGATGTAGCTTGGAGAAAGAACGCCCCTGAGTTTAATCCTCACTACCAAAAAAAGGAGGGGGCAGGCATGGTGGCCCATGCTTGTAATCCCAGTACTTGGGAGGCTGAGACAGGAGGATTACAGGTTCGAGGCCAGCCTCGGCTTCTTAGTGAGGCACTCTGCAACTTAGTGAGACCCTGTTTCAAAATAAAGAATGAAAAATAGGGCTGGGGGTGTAGCTCGGAGGTAGAATGCCCCTGGGTTCCACCCCCACTACTGCAACAAAATAATAGTAATGGATTAAAAATAGCCAGGTGCAGTGGTGCACACCTGTAATCTCAGTACCTGAGAAGCTGAGACAAGAGGAGTACAAGTCTGAGGCCAGCCTTGGCAACTCAGACCTTCTTTAAAAAGAGAGCCGGGTGTGGTGGCGCATGCTTGTAATCCCAGTACTTGGGAGACTGAGACCAGAGGATCCAGGTTTGCAGCCAGCCTCAGCTATTTAGTGAGACCCTCTGCAACTTATTGAGACCCTGTTTCAAAATAAAGAATAAAAAATAGGACTGGGCGTGTAGCTTGGATGTAGAATGCTCCTGGGTTCAGCTCCAGTACCGCAAAATAAATAAATAAATAAATAAATAAAAATAAAAAGAGGAGCTGGGCGTGTAGCTCAGTGGTAGAACCCCCTTGGGTTCAATCCCTGGTACCACAAAAAAATGACAACTTACTTCCTCAGCTAAACACTGCAGCTTTTTTACAGCTCTCTTCCAATGGGGGACCTGTCAGTGAGATTGTGGAGGACCATTAGGTCCAGGACAATTAATAGAGCCAGGAGTGGTGGGGCAGGCCTGTAATCCCAGAACTTGGGAGGCTGAGACTGAAGCATCACAAGTTGGAGGCCAGCCTCAGCAACTTATAGACCATGTCTCCAAATAAAATATGAAAAGGGCTGGAGGTGTAGGTCAGAGGTAGAACACCCTTGGGTTCAATTGTCAATATCAGAAAAGAAAGAAAGAAAAAAAAATCAACAGAACTTTATTCTCCTTCTACAACATTCTATTTATTTTTATTTTTATTTTTTTGCGGTACTGGGGGTTGAACTCAGGGGCATTCTACCTCCGAGCTACACCCCCAGCCCTATTTTTTATTCTTTATTTTGAAACCGAGTCTCACTAAGTTGCGGAGTGCCTCACTAGGTAGCTGAGGCTGGCCGCGAACTCGGATCCTCTGGTCTCAGCCTCCCGAATGCTGGGATTACAAGCGTGCGCCACCACGCCCGGCTCTTCTACAACATTCTAGATGCTAAACTTTGAACAGCTGGGGTTGTGGGGGGGAGATGAGAGACAGTACCTGCCCCTTTTGCCACATCACACACCAAGGGATGTCCATTATGTAGGCTAGAGAACCCTGAGAATTGCATTTCTTTTTTTTTTTTTTTTTTTTTTGCAGTCTTGGGAATGGAACCCGGGGCATTCTACCTCCGAGCTATACCCCCAGCCCTATTTTTTTTGGGGGGGGGACTAGGGATTGAACTCAGGGGCGTTCTACCTCCGAGCTATACCCCCAGCCCTATTTTTTATTCTTTATTTTGAAACCAGGTCTCACTAAGTTGCGGAGTGCCTCACTAGGTAGCTGAGGCTGGCCACGAACCCGGATCCTCCAGTCTCAGCCTCTCGAATGCTGGGATTACAAGCGTGCGCCACCACACCCGGCTCCAGCCCTATTTTTTATTCTTTATTTTGAAACAGGGTCTCACTAAGTTGCAGAGGGCCTCACTAAGCAGCTGAGGCTGGCCGCGAACCTGCGATCCTCTGATCTCAGCCTCCCAAGTATTGGGATTACAAGCATGTGCTGCCACACCCGGCTGAGAATTGCATTTCTGAGATGAAAAAAATTGCCCTCAGAATAGGTAGTAGAAGAGGAGAGAGGCCAGTAGAAAGTAGCACCCGTCCCTCTGCCCTGCTGCTGGAACCACTTGTTTGCACATGACCCACCTTGGCTGTTACCCAGGATGACTGGTGCTCACTCTGATTTTATAGTAAAGAAAACTCAAAACTTGCTCCAGAGTGGTATTTGGAGCCCTGGCTGGGCCATTCTCAGTCCCATTCCCTTCTGCTTCGGGCCCTAGATCCAGGGCTGTGCAGGACTCCACTGTGTTCTACCACAGTGGAGTCCTCTGGTCTGCCCAGCTAGGAGCAGTAGAAGACCTGCTCTGGCCTAGTGGGTGAGTGGTACAGGAAGATTTAATGACTTACTAGTAATGGCAATGTTTGTTCAAGCCATAGTTTCAACCTATCACCGGAAGTGTCAAGTGTGATGGTAAAACTGGGTGCACCAATCAATACTCAAGTTATAAAAAAATAAAATCCCTCATTGAGGTCTATCCCCGAAGTCTTCACACATATGGGATGTACTAAATTTAAGAGTTGGCAAGCACAGCCGGGCATGGTGACACACACCTATAATCCCAGTCCTTAGGAGACTGAGACTGGAGGATCACAGGTTGAGGCCAGCCTCAGCAACTTAACAAGACCCTGCTTCAAAATAAAAAGGTCTGGGGGTGTAGCTTGTCGGTAGAATGCCCCTGGGTTCAATCCCCAGTACAAAAAAAGAAAAAGATTTGGGAAGCACAAGGAACGGGACTCCCTCACAGGTTAAAGGTGAACATGACTGAAGCTTTCTCTGACTTGTTCCATCCTGACGTAAACACTCCGAGGAGCCACGGGGTAGAGGACTGGCTGGGATAAGAGGCATTCGGAGGGTCTTGGGACGTTCTGGACTAACTGGACAGGTGCACTACACCCAGAAACAAAAGACAAAGACACCAGGTCTGGAGAAAGGGCAGAGGCTGAAATGGTCAGAAAACTGGCATGCCAGCATTCTGAATCTCACCTGCTCCAGTAGCAGGGAACGACATTGACCTTTTGGAGAGTGACAGGATGAGGGCAAAGTGGCCCCACTGGTGATTAGTACCTGGGTAGTGCCCGGTATGATTGGAGGGGAGGTAAGGGATGCTGAGAGAGGTGGAGGCAGGTTTTTGTAGATTATGACTGGGAACTCCTGCGTGCAGTGCCTCAGTTTCTCCCTTTGTTTCAAGGTCTCAAGATTTGCAGGTAAAGTTTAGACCAGCTGCCCTGGAAGATCACCTGTCTGGCAGCTTGTCATTTAAGAGCGAGAGGGAGCAAGCAGTGGGTGCCTGGGCATGGGAGGTGGGGCGGATTTGGGCCATGCCCCAGGACTTGAGCCATCTCTGGCACAAAAGGAGTTAATGGCAGGGACCGCGCCCCCCCATGTCCGGGCACGCGCAGCGCGCCCCCTCGGTGCGCGGGCACAGCAGCCAGGCTGCCGGAGAGCTGATCTCGGGGATTCGGGTGCGGAGCCCTTGGCCTGGAGGCGATATGGGTGGTCCGTGGCCAGGTTCAGTCGCTTGCAGCAGCCGGGGGAACAGGTGAGGCCGCCTGCCCCGGTCTCTCGTCCTCTAGCTGCCCATACCTTGCCCCCATCCTATCCCCTCCCAATCCCGGGCTCCTCCACTCCCCAGCCAGTGCCCCCCCATCCCTCTCAACCCCAGGTTCTCCATCAGCACCCCTGACCCCCTCAACCCTCCCCCGCTTCACTCCTCTGCTCCACCTCCTCCCTAAATCCCACATCCCTATCATCCTCCCGCCCATGGTCCCTCTATTTCTACAACCCAGCCCGCATGCTCGCTGAAATACCCCTATGGAGGGCCCCCAGCCCCATTCCTGTATTGCACATTGCCAGTCCCCCCTCCCCTGCAGTGCAGCCCCATCCCCCTCCCATCACAGCATCTCCCAGCCAGGCTCCCTCCCCCACTCTCTGCAGCCCCCCCACCCAACGGAGGCCTTTATTCCATCCTCCCCATTCCAGTGCAACCCCATCCTCCCGATACCATTCCAAAGCCATGGAGCCCCCAATCCCGCAGTTCTCGATGCTGGTCCATTCCTGCACAATGTCCCTCGTCCAATACTGCTCCAGCTCGGAAAGTACCCCCCAGATGCCATTCCCATCCCCCGGCAGTGCTGCCTCCCCTTGTCTTCTTCCAAATCGCAACTTGGACCAGGATGGAGATCTTGGCCTTGGGAACTCACAGTGGGTCTTAGGGTACAGAGGGCATTTGGGGGTCGGTCGGTTCATATAGGTGTTCACGGGGGAGGGGCTGCAGGGAATGGACTCAGAAGGGAATTGGGTGTTTGGCGCCGAGGGGTTACAGGAGCCGGCGGCATTCTGTAAGGGTTAATGGAATTCGTGAGGTGGGGGTGGCACCGAGGGGGTTAATGGGGGGGTGCTGGCGGGGAAGCCGTGTGAATGAGCGGTCTGTGCCCCAGAGTTGCCATGGAGACGGTGAATGGGGGGATTGTGTGAACTCAGCTGCGGACTATCCCCCCCATATACACACCCACCCACTCCCTCCTGCCCCACCTCCCTACTCCTACCCCTTCCTTCCACTCCCCTCCTCCCCTCCGCCGGGGTGCATTCTGGGCAGCGCCTGGGATCTTCTCCCCATACTTTGCTCCCCATTTCTTCTGAACCCCCACCCCTTTAGTCACTTTACCCTCCCTCTTCTTTTTTCTTCTCTCTCTCTCTCTCTCACACACACACACACACACACACACACACACACACACACATTCTCATTCCCCTCTCGAGGTGGCCGATTGCCTGGCGTTCCCAATCTCCCTCCCCCACCCCTTCAGCCACTTCTTAAAGGAGCAGGCCTGCCATCTCGAAAGGCGGGAGAACTGGGGGGAAACTAAATGCGCCCTCGGTGTGTGTGTGTGCGCGCGAGCGTGCATGCTCGCAAGTGTGTGTGTGTGTGTGTGTGTGTGTGTGTGTCTTCGCGCGCGCTCGCGCGCATCTGTGCAGGAGCGTCTGTGTGCGCCCATGTATAGGTGTTGACTGTGGAACTGTGTCAGAAGGCCCGTGTGTCTGAGTGTGTTGCTATTTCTGTGTCTGTCTCCACCTATGTGTCACCATTATGCTGCATGTGTCTGGCTATTTACCTATGCGGGTATGTGTGATTATATTTCAGTAAGTCTCTGTGCGCGTCTCTGAATGTATCACTCTGTGAGGCTCTGGCTGTGTGAGGCGCTCTGTCTCGGAATGTGGGACTATATGAGGGGATCTCTGTGGGTTTGGAATGTATGTCTCTGAGAGTGAATATCGCAGTGTCTGTGATCCTGGCTTGGTCCCTCTCCCTCTTTGAGTCTTTGTGAATTTATTTCTATGAGTCTCTGAGTGTGTATACCCACACTCCGTTGTTTATTTTGCACTGGACTAGCATCAACAATGCCTGGCATGCCAGGCAGACGAGTTTCTGCCCCAGGTTCTGGCGTTTCTTGTGAATTAAGAGAAAGCCAGCAGAAAGGACTGAGGCTTGAGGATTTGGGGGTAGTGAAGGCTGAGGAGAAATAGACTGGAGGGGCACAGGAGGGTTTGGGGATTCTTGTGAACTGCTGTCATGCCTCCTGCCCTGCCTAAGGCTTGGGAGGTCTCTCTGTGGGACCCTCTGCCTATCTGTCGCATTTCCGTCTTATTCCTTGGTGTCCCAGAGAGAGAATTCTACCCTGTCCTGTGGGGGTCCCTATGTGGGATTACCTGGTCCTGGGGGCTAGACAGTGTGTACAGACATGCCCGGGGACCCATGTCCAGCTCTCTCCCCGCCCCACCCCTATTCCCACCCCCCACGTGGGATCCTGATGAACTCCATTGGCCATGAAGTCAAAGTTGGGGACTGCGAACTTGCAGTGGTGACAACTGTCACTCCATCAATCCCCTTGGATTTTCCAACCATGGCCAGGCCCATAGAATGGTCTGGCCAGCAATGGATCACCCGTGAGTCCCCGGAACCCTGGGCATGTGAAACCTTCCCTCACCGTAGAGCAGACCAAGCTCCGCAGGGCCCCAAAGACTGACTGCCTCGCCCTCCTGGACCATTTCGATGGCCGATGATGTGTGCTTCCCTCTTTCCACAGGCCTGTCTGGCCCTGAGGGAGTCCCCTTTCTGAAGCTGTGGTGCCTGGACGACCTGCTCTCCACGTTGCTGGGCACCTGTAGGTGTCCCTCGAGAGCACAGTTTTGAGGTTCAAGTCAGTGTGGCCATGAAGGGGCTGCCTGTCTGGCTGATGCTGTGACCCTGGAGTCTGCCTCTCCTGCCAGTCCCCCCCTGCCCGGAACATGTGGCTGCGGCTTGGCTCGCCCTCGCTGTCCCTGAGCCCCACACCAACAGTTGGCCAGAGCTTGTGCTTCACCCTGTGGTTCCTCGGTTTGGTGCTGAGGGCCAGCACCCAGGCCCCAGCGCCCACAGTCAATACTCACTTTGGGAAGCTGAGGGGCGCCCGGGTACCATTGCCCAGTGAGATCTTGGGGCCTGTGGACCAATACCTGGGGGTGCCCTACGCAGCTCCCCCGATTGGCGAGAAACGCTTCCTGCCCCCCGAGCCACCCCCATCCTGGTCGGGCATCCGGAACGCCACACACTTTCCCCCAGTGTGCCCCCAGAACATTCACACGGCCGTGCCTGAAGTCATGCTGCCAGTGTGGTTTACTGCCAACTTGGATATCGTCGCCACTTACATCCAGGAACCTAATGAAGACTGCCTGTACCTGAACGTCTATGTGCCCACAGAGGATGGTGAGTGCCGTGGCCGGGCACTGTGCCCCCCTCCCGCCTGCCCCGTCGTGTTGGTGGCTTGCATGTGGTCGTGTGCCCTGCAGCATGCGTCTGTCTGTCTGTCTGTGAAAATGCTTCTAACCATCACTCTGCTTGGCCTCCGCCACCCCCCACCCCTCCCTGTCCTCCCCTCTCCCGGCATTGTCCAAGCTCCCATGTGTGAGTGACACTGTTGCCAGGAGGGGCCTGGCCAGGCCTGAGAGCTTTGACAGGTCTAGGTCCAGTGCTGGATGGGGGCACCCTGGGGGAGTATGGGTCACTGCTGGCAGCTGTCTGCGGGAGGATGCTGGCTCTGCCAGGCCCCCCTGCTGTCATTTCCACCTGCTTCCAAAGGTGGTAGGTGCGTGTGGCCAAGGGTGCTGGGTGTGTGCTGGGGGCGGGCGGGGGCGGCCAGCCTGGCGGGGCGGTGCTTAGGTGCCTCCTCTTTCACTAGCCGATGCCTCCTCCCTGGGAGGGGTCACGCTAAGGTAAGTGACAGAAACAAGGAGATGGTGGGACAGGCTCTCTGCCATGTGCCGCCTGCAGAGCAGCTCAGCTCTTGGGGCCTGGGGGGGATGGGGGGTGCATGCCCCTGGGCAGAGGCCTCCTGTTATTTTTTAGTTTTTTATTCATTTTACAGTAAAGCGGATTTCCAAGGAATGCGCCCGAAAGCCCAACAAGAAAATATGTAGGAAAGGAGGTAGGTAGCGAGCCGGCGGGGAGGGAGAGAGAGAGAGAGGGAGGGCTGCCTGCCCGCCTGCCCTTGCCCCAAGAACCACGCCTTCCTTCAAGTAGCCCAGGTTCAGGGGGCGGTGAGCAGGCATAAGACCCACCTCACCTGAGGGTCCTGGCTGCTTCGCAGGGAGGATTTGGTGGCCTAAGGCAGGTTCAGAGCAGAAGAAGCAACCCCATTTCTTCCAATCTTCCCAGCTCCACCCCAGAGTGTGTGCCAAAGACAGAGCCAGTGGCTCTCTTGGTCACACCTCAGGAGAAACCCTAAGCAGCCAAGATGGAGCCACAGGCTCCCCTCTCCCTGGGAGTGGAACCACAGGATCACCCCCCTAGTGCCCTGTCCTGGGTTGAGTCTAGACTCAACTCTTTCCACCTGAAGCTTAGACCAAACGTGTGTACACAGAGTCAGTTACTCCCACACACACTCTGGCCCCTGCCTTATCACTCTGGCCAGATCCTGGCTGAGAGGCCCGGGCTGCTCTGGTAAAAGAACTTGGGGAATCGCTGGGCGCTACAGACTCTGAAGGGGGCAAATTTTCAGTTTCTCCTCTCACTGAGATGAATTTACCCCCCCCCCATATATTAACTCTGCCTGTTCTGATACCACTTTGTGTTTTCTGCAAAACACGCTCATATTTACCTCATAAAATCCTCCCCACATCCTGGGAAGTGAAGAAAGCAGGAATCAGTATCCCAGTTTTCCAGATGAGGAAACTGGCCCAGGGGAGTGACTTGCTGCTGCTCAAGGCCCCATTGCTGGTCTGTGGCAGAGCTGGGACCAAAGCCTGGGACTCTGACACTCAGGGCGTACTCTTTCCACTGTAGTACATGGACAAAACTCCCATCTGGTCCTTCCTACCTCTCAAACTCTGAAAAAAAAAATTGTGAGATGTGGTCAAATTGGGCCAACACAGAAATAGTAACAGCCTAAAGAATAGGTGGACTATCACAACCCTATCTTGGAGTCGTTTCCCTTTGGTGTCCTAGGGCAAGGTTTCTCAGAGTGGGTCATTAGGATTCCTGAGATAGGATGCTCCCTACTGAATACCAATCTCTGGGGACATCCTGGTGTGGTGGCACACACCTGTAATCTCAGAACCTGGGAGACTGAGACAGGAGGATTACAGGTTCAAGGCCAGCCTCAGCGACTTAGCGAGACCCTGTTTCAAACTAAAAATAATTAAATTAAAAATTTTAAGCCTGAGGATGTAGTTTGGAGGTACAATGCTCCTGGGTTCAATCCCTAGTACAAAAAAAAAAAAAAAAATCTCTCACGGCAGAGCCTGGAAATCTACATGTCAAACATATACCCTGAGTGTTTTTTTTTTTTTTTTTTTTTTTTTTTTTTTTTTTCGGTACTGGGGATTGAACTCAGGGGCATTCTACCTCCGAGCTACACCCCCAGCCCCTTTTTATTCTTTATTTTGAAACAGAGTCTCACTGAGTTGCAGAGTGCCTCACTAGGTAGCTGAGGCTGGCCTCGAACCCGGATCCTCCGGTCTCAGCCTCCCGAATGCTGGGATTACAAGCGTGCGCCACCACGCCCGGCTCCCCTGAGTGTTTCTGATACACATTAGAGCAATGGAGTGAGACATAATGCCCTGAGGATGGTATCTTTCCACACACAGCCCTGGGCCTCACATGCAGTAGGCAACCCATCAATATTTTCACACAATTTCAGAAGTGCTGTGGTACTGCAGAAAGAGTACAAGTCTCGGAAGGACAAAACCTGAGTCCCAGCTCTGCTGCCGACTCAATGAGACCATAGGCAAGTCTTTTCCTCTAAGAACCACTGTTTTGCTGAGTGTGGTGGTGCATGCCTGTAATCCCAGTACTTGGGAGGCTGAGACAGGAGGATTGCAGATTGGAGGTCAACCTCAGCAACTTAGCAAGACCCTGTTTCAAAATTTAAAAAATAAAATGAAATATGGCTGGGGTTGTAGCTCAGAGGTACGGTGCCTCTAGGATCAATCCCCAGTGCCAGAGAAAAGGAGGGGGACACCCTCTCTGTTTTGGCATCTCAAGGTGGAAGGAGACTGTTTTGGCCTTGACATTTCATTAGGCTACAGACGAATTCAGGAAGAAGGGTCTCATAAACTGGCTACTATGAGTTATTTGGTGGGTGGGTGAGGAGAAGAGATATCATTAACAGTGACCATCTCAGGAAAAATTATCTCCCAGGGCTTCAGGAAGTGCCTAGGGAAGTCAAGTCCAGTCCTGAGACTTTGACCAGACAGTTTATTGTAAGTCCCTACTCAATGGGAACATTTACCAGTGGCAATTGTGGACCATGGGTCCATAGGTGCTATCAAGAGGTGGAAGGAAGCCGGGTATGGTGGCGCATACTTGTAATCCAAGCACTTGGGAGGCTGAGACCGGAGGATCCGGGTTCGCGGCCAGCCTCAGCTACCTAGTGAGGCACTCTGCAACTTACTGAGTCCCTGTTTCAAAATAAAGAATAAAAAATAGGACTGGGGGTATAGTTCGGAGGTAGAATGCCTCTGAGTTCAATCCCCAGTACCGAAAAAAAAAAAGAGGTAGAAGGAAGATGTAGAAATAACTGAAGGCCTAATCACTTCTCTGAAGAATCTCCTGGTCTGGTATGAAAACTCAGCTTGTAGCCAGGTATGGTGGTACATGCTTGTAATCCCAGTACTTGGGAAACTGGGACAGGAGGATCACAAGTTGGAGGCCAACTTCAGCAACTTAGGGAGCCCCTTAGCAACTTAGTGAGATCCTATTTCAAAATAAAATATAGAAAGGCCTGGTGGTATAGCTCAGAGGTCGAATGCCCTTGGGTTCAATCCCCAGTACCAAAAAAAAAAAAAAGAAAAAAAAAGACATAAACTAGGTGCAGTGGCACATGCCTGTAGTCTTGGGAGGCTGAAATGGGATCACAGGTTCAAGACCAACCTCAGCAACTTAGCAAGACTCTGTTTCAAAATTTAAAAAAAAAATAAATTAGAGCTGGGCATGGTGGTGCACGCTTGTAATCCCAGTACTTGGGAGGCTGAGACAGGAGGGTCATAGGTTCACAGCCAGCCTCAGCTACTTAGTGAGGCCTTCCACAACTGAGTGAGACCCTGTTTCAAAATAAAGAATTAAAAATAGGGCTGAGGGTGTAGCTCGGAGGTAGAATGCCCCTGGGTTCAATCCCTAGTACTGAAAAAAAAATTAAAAAGCTGGGAGGTAGAACCCCTCTAGGTTCAATCAGAAGAGAAGGAGGAAGAGGGCAGAAATGACACTTTTGTGTGTGTGTGTGTGGTACTGGGGATGGAACCCAGGGGCATTCTACCTCCGAGCTACACCTCCAGCCCTATTTTTAATTCTTTATTTTGAAACAGGGTCTCACTCAATTGCGGAGGGCCTCACTAAGTAGCTGAGACTGGCCTCGAACCTGCGATCCTCCTGTCTCAGCCTCCCAAGTACTGGGATTACAAGCATGTGCCACCACGCCTGGAAAGAAATGATACCTTGTAAATGAGAGATGCTGTCAAGGGAATGAATTGCAGGGAATTCATGTCTACAGATGAGTGACTCCTTTCAGTCTGGTGGGCTGTCCAGTGTGTGAGGGATGATGTCTATGTCAATGGAAATTGGGCTTCTGAGGGGAGCACTGGCAGGTGTTGTGCTAAGGTGAGACAGTGGGTGCCACTGGAAGTTCAGGAAATCGGAAGCAGTTTCTGCCCTAGGGCTGGGCTCCTGCCCTAGTTGAAAAGCCATTTTGTAGTGTGAGGGAAGGTGCCTTTTTGATTAATAGCTATAAGAAAATGCAGCCAGCAGAGCTCAGACCAGCTGGGAGAAAGGCCTATTTGCTTCCTCCAGGCTGAGGGTAACTGGTGTTAGAGACTCAAGAGCCCTGGGGTGCCAGCAGAATTAGCTTCGTGGCCACACGATGACCAGCATCCAGGCAGGAGGTCCTTTCTTTCCACAGTCATCTCGAGATTCACTTCCAGTCTCCTTAGAACAGAAAGGAGAATCGGTGCCAGCCTTATCCCTAGGTCCTAATTGTCTCTCCTCTCCCCTCTAGTTTCTTCTTTGGTCTTCCCCTGTTCTCCCCTCGCTCCATGTTCCACCTCTTTGCTCATCTCTTTCTTCCCTTCCCTTCCCCCCATGCCCTAAAGGTGCCATGGTGCAGTGGAAAGACCATGGGCTTTGGAGTCAAGCAGACCTGGGTTTGAATCTCACCTCTAGCACTTCCTAGCTATGTGATCTTGAGCAAGTCACTTTACCTCTCTGAACCTCAGTTTCCCCATCAGTGAAACAGGAATGAGGATAGTACCTACCTCATTGAGGTATCAGGATGAGACAATGCAGAAGAAGTAGAGTGTCTGGCACATGGTA
Source organism: Graphiurus murinus (assembly GCA_004027655.1). Lineage (NCBI taxonomy): Eukaryota > Metazoa > Chordata > Mammalia > Rodentia > Gliridae > Graphiurus > Graphiurus murinus. Next base: position 14,504 of record PVLC010020036.1, on the reverse strand, counting down.
AATATTCAGTATATGGTAGGAACTAATTACCATTGTTCCTATCTTTGTTTCTTTTCTCTCTTTCATTATCATCATCATCATCATCATCACTTTCTCCTTTCCCCTTTCTTCCTTCCTTCCCTCCCTCCCCTCTGGCTCTCACATCTCAGAGCAATGCTTGCTGCTCTCAAGATGGGTTCCTGTGGGTAGGAACCCCACTTGCCTTTAACCAGAGCAGGGGCCCCAGTGAGCAAGGCCAAAGGGAAATCTTCATCCCCCATTTTCTCCTGAGGGAATCAGGGTCAGCTGAAGCCCAGCTCGAGCCTGCGCACTGGGCCTCGGAAGCTCAGGCCTGGGGTCGTTCATACACATCTCCGCCCTAAATACCTCATATCAATACCCACGCGTGCTGGCAAATCACCCTTCATCTTTAGCACCCGCCATGCTCTCCGGCTCGACCTGCCTGTGTATACACGCACAACACTTCCACCCACAACGAACCCTTCCCCCAGTGGCTCTCTGGCTCTGTGCCCTGGCCCACCTGCTGCTGAGAGGGGCTGTTGGGGACAGGGAGGTGGGGCAGGGAGGTGCAGGCAGGCCAGCACAGCAGAGGCCTGCAACACCATCATCCTGATGAAGGTCTGGGCTTCGGCCCACCCATTCCCTCAGTTCTTGCCATCCCTCCTGCCTGTCCTGGGCCCAGGCCCAGAGCTGGCTTGCTGGGCCACACTGCAGTCATGCTGTTTTTGAATTCTCTCTCTGTTTTGTTCTCTGTTCTGTGCTGTTGTGTCTCCCCGTGTCTGGTCCCCAGGATCCGGCGCTAAGAAACAGGGCGAGGACTTAGCGGATAATGACGGGGATGAAGATGAAGGTATTTGGGGACTGCAGGGCGCGGCGGCTGGTGCATGGCACAGAGCCCCTCCCCTTCTCGATGGGGAGAAGCCCCGTCTGTCTGTCTGTCCGTCCATTGGTGTGTTTCTGTTCCTGTACGAGGCCGTCGGGCTGTTCCTCCGTCTTTGGCCTCGCTGGCCACTGGCAGTTCCAGGGTGATGGACACCGGGAAGGGCATCTTCCTCGCCCCGACCCCACCCTACCCCCTCCTCTATGGTTCACGGCACCTGCCCCCACTGAGCGGCAGGGAGAGTGGAGAGCAAGCAGGGCTGCAGGAGGGTGGGGAGAGACCTGGAGGAACCAGATGGTGAGGAGATACCGGTGTATCATGGAGGAGACCCCTGTGTCTCGGGGGAGCCTGCTCCTGGGAGGGTGGGGTGCTCTGAGCAGCAAGACAGTGACAACCAAAGGGAGCTAGACCCTCCCTAGCCTTTTCCTAGCAAAAGGGAGGTGGCTGCGGGGCCAGGGGCTGCAGTAGTGTCAGGACAGGACCAGAAACCGTGGCCTGACTTGCAGAGCTGAGCTCGAATGCCAACCATCAGTAGATGGCATAAGACTTGGCTGGGGATCGGACCAGTCTTCCTCCTTAGGGTGGCAGGTTCGTTCGTTCAGTGGCAGAGAGCATTCCTGCTACCTTCGGGCCTGGTCCTGCCCCTTTGTCCCTGGAGGGGCCAGACAGCTCAGGGGGCCCACTGGTGCTGGGTGGAGCTGTGCCGGTGTGGCAGAGAACGTTGGTCCAGCTCACAGAATGACAGGCTACAGGCGGGGGCGATCAGGCCTGGGGCCTTCTCTTGGCTGCCCCAGCCCCGACACTGCCATGCTGCCTGGACTTGGGAGCGGCCACTTGCCGGGCCCTCCTTGAGAGGCCTCTGGGGAGGTGCCGTCTTCATCTAAATGCCAACTGGGAGCAAGCGCTCTCATTCTTAGTTCTGACCCATCCCCAGTGTTTCTGGTTAAGTCTGCCCAGGGAGAACGGGGTAAATGGGCATGTGGCTGAGAAACCATGTCAATAAGGTCCCCCCCATCCCATCTCTGCCATTCACTCCCCTTCCCCCCACCTCCTTCCTTGTTCTCTCCCTGTGCCTCCCCTTCTTCCCACCCCTCTTGTCTCTGTCTGCACTGGGTGGGGGGGCAGCTGCTGCCAATGGCCGTTTTTCCATGTAACTGGTCTAGTCTTGCGGGTTTCAGGGCTCCCCAGCCCCTGCTCTCTAAAGCCATGTCAGGTCCCAGGACTCCTGGTGCCCAGGGCAGGGATTCACCTGATGCAGCTAAGGGACCAGCCCTTCCTTTTCCTGCTGCCCCCCCATCCCCAGAGCCCAGCCATGGCTCACCCAGGCCTACTTGTTTCTGGCACTCCTGGCTGTCTCTTTGCTTGGAAATACTTGAAAGGCAAGTCTTTAAAAAGTCACTGAAGCCAGGCATGGTGGCACATGCCTGTAATTCCAGTACTTGGGAGACTGAAACAAGAGAATCATAGGGTTGAGGCCAGTCTCAGCAATTAGTGAAATCCTCAGCAACTTAATGAGACTCTGTTTCAAAAATAAAATAGGGCTGGGAGTGTAGCTCAGAGGTAGAATGCCCCTGGGTTCACCCCCAGTACCTCCCCTCCAAAAAATATCACTGAGCCAGGAGCAGTGGCGCACACCTATAATCCTAGTACCTGGGAAGCTGAAGCGAGATTGCAGGTTCGAGGCCAGCCTTGGCAATTTAGTGAGACTGTTTCAAAATAAAAAATAAAAGGGGACTGGAGATGAAGTTCAGAGGTAGAATGCCCGTGGGTTCAATCCCCAGTATTAAAACCTACCTATCTACCTACATATCTATCTCTATATAATCACTGAGATTCAACTGTCTCTGCCCAATGCTTGAGCTCTGGGCTCAACAGTCCCATGAATCCTGCCTTCAGGGATGGCAGTGGTGTCCTGGCACCTGGGATAGCTTTGCTGCCCGCGCCCCCCCCCCGGGCTGGCGGGGGTGGGGGAGGAAGGGCATCCTACCCAGCCTATGTCTCACCCCTTCTCCTTGCAGACATCCGGGACAGTGGTGCTAAGCCCGTCATGGTCTATATCCACGGAGGCTCTTACATGGAAGGGACGGGCAACATGATTGATGGCAGTGTCCTCGCCAGTTATGGCAACGTCATCGTCATCACCCTCAACTACCGGGTTGGGGTGCTAGGTATGTTCCCTGCCAGGTGTCTAGAAGGAAGGCTGGCTCCTCGGGGTGAGGGCGGGTGTACCAGGAAGTTCCAAATAGGCTGCCTTGATTCTCTAGCTCGTGTTCTTGATAATAATCAAAAGGTGGCTTTTCCATGACCCAAGCTGGGGGCTTCCTCATATCCCCAGGCCCTTTCTTGGAATATCTATATGCCACTGGGAAATTCAGTTCAAAATTCAGTTTCTCTTAGGTTCCAAGCCAGGTCTCTGCTCCCAGATTTTGCTTGGTTGACTTTTGTAGAATCTGTTAATTCTCTAGTGTCCTGTTCTCATGCCTAAATACCCCATACATACACAGATATTCCTTCTTTTTGTGTGAGTGGTACTTGGGATTGAATCCAGGGGTGTTCTACCTCTGAGCTACACCCCAAACCCTTTTTATTTTTCATTTTGAAACAGGGTCTTGTCAGTTGCTGAGGGTCTCATTAAGTTGCTAAGGCTGTCCTTGAACCTGCAATCCTCCTGTCCTAGCCTGGGATTACAGGTGTGTGCCACTGCATCTGGCTGAGATATCCCTTCTAGTCCACCCCCTGTCCACACACTCACATACCCTACCATCTCCACCTGTCCCCTTTTACCACCCCCATGCACAATTATTTCTCACTCATCCCCACAAAGCACACATGCATATAGCTCCACATCCACAGCTATAGACCCTCTCACACAGTAACACATTCTCCCGCCACTCCATTTATACTCCATGTGTACAGTCTCCTCCGCGTACATATCCACGCACCCACACACTCTATATGCCCCACATCCACACTTCACACTCAAAAAGATCTCTCTCACCTTCTATACTCTCTCTCTCTCTGTCTCTCTCTCTCTCTCGTATTTCTCCCTTATCTCATGCACATCTGCACCCATACACACTGCCCATATCCACACTCACACTTTCCTCTACACCCATATTTACACCATATACAAAGACCTACTCCTTGCACATCCATACCCACACTCAAACTCCACATACCTTAAATGTACATAAATATTCCTTCCAGCCACCCACACATGTACACACACTCATACCCTCCTACATGTCCCACTTCTGCATCTACTCCACACACCTACGTACTGCACATATACCCACATCTGTTCCTTACTTTCTCCACAAAAACATAAACCAGTATTCTCCCTCTCACATGCATATACCCTTACCTGCATGTCCACACTGCCCCATCCCACATATTCCCAGATACTACACACACACACACACACACACACACACACACACACCATATCCCTGCTCTCACATCTACACACATCATATTCACTATACTTATATATTTCCCCATGTATACACACATCCCTAGATCCCCTACACAGATCCATGGATGCATAAACCATTCACATATAAACACTCTTCCCATGCATGTCCTCAATACATACACACGTATTTATCCCCTTACCCCACAGGTATTCCACATTCTTGTACTTAAGAGCTGTACCTGAGCCAGATGTGGTGGCACACGCTTGTAATCCCAGTACTTGGGAGGCTGAGACAGGAGGATCACAGGTTCGTGGCCAGCCTCAGCTACTTAGTGAGGCCCTGTTTCAAAAATAAAGAATAAAAATAGGGCTAGGGGTGTAGCTCAGAGGTAGAATGCCCCTGGGTTCCATCCCCAGTACTACAAAAAAAAAAAAAAAAAAGAGAGAGAGCTGTACCTGACTCAGCACAGTGGTTAATAAGACTCTCAGCAACTTAGCGAGACCCTGTTTCAAATTAAAACAGCTGAGTGTGGCTCAGAGGGAAAATGCCCTTGGGTTCAATCTCCATTACAAAAAAAAACTTACATAGCTGCACCTTTATTCCTACACACAACTCTACCCACTCCCAGCCATACTCTTCTTCTCCCTGCACGTGCATGTCCCATGTATGCACACATACATGTCCCTTCTGCTCTCTCCATACGTGTATCCTCACAATCCCACACCATTACACGTCCATTCTCCCATGCATACACACTGATTTTCCAAATGCCTCTTCACATAGCCCATACACCCTTCCCCCACATACTCTTTCATGCTCATCTGGATGATATGCTGCCCCTTATCTTCCTTGGTGACCACCAATGCCTATCTATGGCCAAGGTCTTGAGGGAGGGTGACAAAGTATATAAGCCCTTGGTCCCTTTCAGATTCTCACCCAGGCCCCACGTTCCCGCAGTGGCATGGAGAAGCCAACTTATAGTCTGGAGGGTTTGTGTCATCAGAGTTCTAGTCTGGATCTAGGCTGTTTGCAGGCCTGGGGGCCAAACCAGCACTTGGGCTTGGCTTACTCCTAGGCCAGTTGGGGGATAGGACCTTATTTCCACTTGCTCTTGACTATATTGCTTTGTCAGTTCTGATCTCAGAGGTCCTGGTGCTACATTTTGCTTCTGAGTGTGGCAATGTGCATATAATGACAATCTCCTGGTGACTTATTCTTAATACTATGTGGGATAGGAAGACATCTATTTGGGGTTTGGAATGGAGAACTGATATTCCTTGAAAAAAGCCCAGTCTACGTCCTCTTCTGTGGCTCCTAGGATACCGGGTGAGGAGCATGCAAGGCATCTCCATGGCCTCTCCAATTTGGTGGGCTTCAGATTTGGTATTTCTGCCCATGATTCTGTCTTTCTGCATTGCTTCAGAAACCATGGCAGGGTTCTCGTAAGTTCTTCTGCCCTGTGGAGAAAGGAGATTTGAATGCCATGGTATCATGAAGGTCACTGTAAACCCACACACCATGGCCACACAGTTCCTAATGAGTAATGAATGCACGATCAAAATCACATGCAGATACTCAGACACACATACACAGCAGTCAATGGCCAAAAGTAATTCTGCTAATTTCTTAGAGTAATAAAAAATATTCAACTTTGATACAGTTATTAATACAAACTAGGCGTGGTGGCGCATGCCTATAATCCTAGTACTTGAGAAGCTGAGACTAGAGGATCACAGGTTTGAGACCAGCCTCAGCAACTTAGTGAGACCCTTGAAACTTAGACCCTGTTTCAAAATAAAAAGGGGTCTGTGCCGGGCGTGGTGGCGCACGCTTGTAATCCCAGCATTTGGGAGGCTGAGACCGGAGGATCCGGGTTCGAGGCCAGCCTCAGCTACCTAGTGAGGCCCTCTGCAACTTAGTGAGACCCTGTTTCAAAATAAAGAATAAAAAATAGGGCTGGGGGTGTAGCTCGGAGGTAGAATGCCCCTGAGTTCAATCCCTAGTACCGCAAAAAAAAGGGGGGGGTGGTCTGTGAGTGTAACTCATGGGTAGAATGCTCCTGGGTTCAATCTCCAATACCAAAAAAAGAAAAGTCTGGGGAGAGAAAAGAGGATGAAGGAAACAAGACACAGAGGAGGGAGAGGGTGGGGCTCATAGCATTCAGGGAGAGACAAGATTGTAATAGGACATGAGGTTTCCATGGTGTCAGTCAGGAGCTGTGGCTTTACACAGAAGACTGTTGCTGGTGAACAATCAATACGACGTCCTGATTTGCTGATTACTTCACAACCCTTCAGCTGTTCTAATCTTTAAGCTCCTAATATCAGAAGTCAACCTTCTGAGGGGTCTTGGACTCTTCTGAGATTCTGATGAAAGCTTTGGACACTCCCACATAACAATGTGCATGCCCACACATGTGCACATACACGCACACACTTATAAAATCAATTTCATAAATCCCCCTGAAGTTCATCCATGAAACTCAGGCTAAGGACTCTCACTTTGGAACCTCCACTCATTGGGATAATGGAACAGCACATTTGGGGGAGCAGGAATATTATTCTTTGGGCTTAAGCAGTTGATGATCCAAATAATGTTACCCCACACTCAGAAACTTATAAACTGAGATTTGGTCAGAAGTTTTCAACCACTTCCTGTGTACCCTTCAGTTCCTGTTCTGGAATACAAATATAATCAATAAGCCAGTGATTGCATTCTGGGTACATACAAGATGTTTTTATCTCTTGGCACCAGATGTAGAACATGGGCTTGTCCCTGACACTTGGGGATTTTGCTGTGTAGCTGAGGCTTGCTTGTTTTGTTTCCCAAGGCATCACAGAACAGGTGGCCAGTTTTGGACCCCAATTACATGCATTCATTCACCAGCTTCTCCAGAGTGCCAAGCCCAAACAGACGGTTCACACTAAGGTGCTTCTGTAGACATCTCAGCGGATTCATGTATGTTGAGAATGTCACAGGCTAATCCATGGATCCCCTCCAAGGCAGAGGAGTAGCTATTAATTGAGAAGCCCCAACTGGGCTTAGGGCCAACAACAGAAAAGGACTCCAGCAGAATGCAGGATGTGGATTCCCTGGGGCTGAGGAAATAGGGGCTTGCCAAGTTTTATTCCGGGTTCCAGAATTAATTTAATCTTACATCCTTGCTTAGGTACCCTCTAGGCAAACTGAAAACCTGGTAAACGTCAAGCCTTGAGTGACACAAATATCTGGTTTTGATACAGTCTGCCAAATTCCCCCATCTTCTGTTGACAAGCAGCTTACCATGTATTGTAATGTCAACTTGGGCCCAAAGAGACTGGCTCAGATATATTCTGACACTTCGCAGCTATATCAGCCTCCATTCTCACATGGTTTCTGTTGATGGTCGAGATACAGGGGAACTAGCGGGGAGTGACTGCACTCCCAGACCACCAGGTTCTGCATGCACTTGATGGGTCCTGTTCACTATATCATCCGCCTGAGCCTGTTGGATACAATACTGAAGCAGGACTCTGTAGTAGGGGTCATTCACATGGCACCGTCTATCTGCTTCAGTGCCCCTTATCTGGAGGCACTGAAGCCAAGTGAGCAGACAGGGATGGTCAAAGGCCAGGCATGGTGGCACACACCTGTAATCCCAGTACTTGGGAAGCTGAGACAGGAGGATCACAGGTTCAAGGCTGCCCTTAGCAACTTAGGCCCTCAGCAACTTAGACACTGTTTCAAAATGAAACATAAAATAGGGCTAAGGGGCCAGGCATGATGGTGCATGCTTGTAATCCCAGCACTTGGGAGGCTGAAACAAGAGGATCTCGGGTTCAAGGACAGCCTCAGCAAAGTGGTGAGACTCATCAACCTAGTGAGACTCTGTTTCCAAATAAAAATAAAAAATAGGTCTGGAGACATAGCTTGAAGGTAGAATGACCCTGGGTTAAATCTTCAGTACTACACACACACACACACACACACACACACACACACACACACACACACACACAAATAGGGTTAAGGGTGCAGCTCAGAGATAGAATATGCCCCTGGGTTCAACCACAGTACCAAAAATATATATATATAAGCCAAGCATGGTAGCTCACGCCTATAATCTCAGTACAGGTTCGAGAATGACCCTGGGTAGAATGACCCTGGGTTAAATCTTCAGTACCACACACACACACACACACACACACACACACACACACACACACACAAATAGGGTTAAGGGTGCAGCTCTGCAGCTCAGAGATAGAATATGCCCCTGGGTTCAACCACAGTACCAAAAAAAAAAAAGCCAGGCATGGTAGGTCACGCCTATAATCTCAGTACAGGTTCAAGTATAGCCTCAGCAAGTAGTAAGATTTTCATCAACCTAGCGAGACTCTGTTTCGAAATATAAATAAAATAGGGATGGGGTGTAGCTTGGAGGTAGAATGCCCCTGGGTTCAATCCCCAGTACCACAGATAAATAAATAAATAGATAACAATAAAATAGAGTGCAGCATAGCTCAGAGGCAGAATGCCCCTACATTTAATCCCAGTACCACAAAAAAAGAAAAAGAAAAAACTAGCCAGGCGTGATGGTGCACGCCTGTAATCCCAGTTACTTGGGAGGCTGAATCAAGATGGCCGCAGGTTCGAGGCCAGCCTCTGCAATTTTTTTTTTTTTTTTTTTGCGGTACTGGGGATTGAACTCAGGGGCATTCTACCTCCGAGCTATACCCCCAACCCTATTTTTTATTCTTTATTTTGAAACCGGGTCTCACTAAGTTGTGGAGGGCCTCACTAGGTAGCTGAGGCTGGTGCCACTACGCCTGGCTCAGCCTCAACAATTTAGTGAGATCCTCAGCAACTTAGCAAGACCCTGTTTCAAAATAAAAATAAAAAAGGACAGGAGTATAGCTAGGAGGTAGAATGCCCTTTGGGTTCAAGCCCCAGTACAAAAAAAAAGCTTTGACTGGGCGTGGTGGCGCACGCTTGTAATCCCAGCATTTGGGAGGCTGAGACCAGAGGATCGGTGTTCGCAGCCAGCCTCAGCTACCTAGTGAGGCACTCCGCAACTTAGTGAGACCCTGTTTCCAAAAAAAGGATAAAAAATAGGGCTGGGGCTGGGGGTATAGCTCAGAGGTAGAATGCCCCTGGGTTCAATCCCCAGTACAGCAAAAAAAAAAAAAGAAAGAGAAAGAGAGGTTTAGTCAAACCCTCCAACCGACCAGCTTTTTCAGGCCTTTATTCCTAACATGGGAAATTGGTCCATGTTGTAGAAATCTGTATCTAACTGCAGGCTTTTCCTGCTATTAGGACAGACATACCTGACACATTTTTCTGGATAGTGCCTTTGCAAAGGATGAAGCCAAGTCTTCTGTTGCCTAAGTAAGACGAAAAGGGAATATGAGGGAAGCAGGGAGAAGAGATGGAGAACTAAGAGACACACAGCATGATTTTTGCCAGAGGGTCTCAAGGTTCAGGCAGCTGAGTTGGATCTTGTTCAGCATTGTTTGTTTGTTTTGGTACTGGGGATTGAACCCAAAGGGCATTCCACCTTCTAGCTACACATCCAGTCTTTTTTTCTTTTGAAACAAGTTATTGCTAAGTTGTTGAGGGTCTCCCAAAATTGCTGAAGCTGGCCTTGAACCTGTGATCCTGTCTCAGCCTCCCAAGTACTGGGATTACTGCACCACCACACTCAGCTCATTGGTCAGCATTGTTTTAAGACTTGCAGGAGGAGCTTCAGTTTCTGCATGGGCCAGGTGAAGGAAAAGCTGGTTCCCTGTCTGGAGGAACAAAGGCTCCTCCATTATCCTTGTTCAGGCTTTCTCTAATTCCTCCTCTTTTCCTAATCTGAAACCTGGGGCTAAACAGGACTTGTGACTAGGTCCCTGGCAGAATAACTAAGTACTTTATACAGTTATTTGTACCAAAGGTAAATTAACAACACACTTGAAGAGATTGAGATGAGCTCTTTTGCAGAAGCTAGGTGCAGAAGGACTTCAGAAAGATAGTGATGGAGCCGGGTGTGGTGGCAAATGACTGTAATCCTAGTACTTGGGAGGCTGAGGCAGGAGAATCTCAAGTTTGAGGCCAGCCCCAGCAACTTAGCTAGACCTCCAGCAACTTAATAAGACCCTGTTTCAAAATAAAAAATAAAAATGCCTGGGGGTGTAGCTCAGTGATAGAATGCTCCTAGGTTCAATCCCCAGTATGAGAGAGAGGGAAGGAGAGAGGGAGAGAGGGAGAGAGGGAGAGGGAGAGGGAGAGGGAGAGGGAGAGGGAGAGGGAGAAGGAGAGGGAGAAAAATAGGGAGAGGGAGAGGGATACAGAGACAGACAGACAGACAGACAGACAAACAAAGACAGAGAGAGACCAGAGAGACAGAGATAGGGTCTTGTGGCAGCTTGAGTCTATTTAAAATCAGCTTCTGCCCATGGACTGCCAGAACCATCAGAGTTTTCTGTGAGCTGTGGGCACCTTCTCTAACATGACCACTCATCTAGTTGATTCCAGGTGCTGTGAATGAGCTTTTAACTGTGGAATCAATAAAAAAAATTTTAAAAATACTGATCTAAGTATTGGTTCCAATGTGGAGGAGCATAGCAATTACCCACCTAGAAAGGAGCCTCCTAAAAGCCTGGGGTAGGAGATGATAGAGCCTTCCAAGGGACTAAGGATCAGGGAAGAGAGACAAAATAAGGCAGTGGGATCAGTCTAAAATGGAAGGGGGGGGATATAGGACATCTCTGTGGGATAGCCAGCAGGTGGGCGGGAAGGTAGTCACCATGGCAACAAATCTCCGCGGCAGCAAATCCCAGCAGGTGGGTGGGAAGGTAGTCTCCATGGTGACTTGTCTGCTCAGCAGCAAATCCCAGAGGGTAGGCGGGAAGACCTGTTTCTGTGGTAACGCACAGCACTGACTTCCCCATTTCTCCACTAGATAAAAAAGGTCTAAACTGGCCGGGTGGTGCACCCCTGTAATCCTAGTACTTGGGAGGCTGAGACAGGAGGATTGCAAGTTCAAGGTCAGACTCAGCAATTTAGCTAGACCCTGTTTCAAAAACAAAAAACATTAAAAGTGTTGGGGGTGTAGCTCAGAGGCAGAATGCTCTTGGATTCAATCCCCAGTAAAATACACATACACACACACACACACACACACACACACACACACACACAGTCTGACCCAGTGTCTTTGTTACTTTAGCAGGCATCAACATCTCTGGGAGAGCTTGTTTAAACACATTGCTGGCCAGGCAGTGGCAAGCTCCTCTAATCCTGGTGACCTGGGAGGCTGAGGCAGGAGGATTGAAAGTTCAAGGCCAGCCTGAGCAACTTGGCCAGAATGTTTCTCAAAAAATAAAATTAAAAAGGCTGGGTATGTGACTCAGTGGTATAATGTCCCGGGGTTCGATCCCACATACTGCAAATATAAATAAATAAATAGCCCCACAGATTGCTGGACTTCACTTTTCCAGCCTTTCTCATTCATTAGGTCTTAGAGAATCGGGAAAGAGGATCTGCCCTTTGAATGAGGAGAAGGGGGCCAACCCTAGAAAGAAATAAAGATGAGCCAGACTCGATGGTCCATACCTGTAATCCCAGTACTTGGTAGGCTGAGACAGGAAGCTCACAGATTCGAAGCCAGCCTCAGCAACTCAGTGAGACTTAGCGAGACCCTGTTTCCAAATAAAAAATAAAACAGGGGTGGGGAGTAGCTGGAGATAGAATGCCCCTGGGTTCAATCCTCAGGACTACAAAAAAAAAATGAATGGAGATAGAGATGGACTGATTTGTACAGGAAGGTCAAGGAGAGCTTAGGGATTGTTGCCTTTGAGGATCCTCCATTCCTTCAAAGAGAGAAGGAAGGAGAAAGAAAGAAAGAAGTAACTGTACATCTACCATGTGTGCTGGGCTTATGCTCATTTTATTCTTGTTATAACCTCATGAGTTATTTTTATCACCCTTTTGCATAAGAGGAAACTATGGCCCAGAGATTTTATTTTATTTTATTTTTGTGGTACTGGGGATTGAACCCAGGAGTGTTCTATCTCTGAGCTACACTCTAAGCCCTTTTTGTTTTTTTAATTTTAAGATGAGAGTCTCACTAAGTGTGCCAAGGCTGGCCTCAAGTCCAGGACCCTCCTTTTTCAGCCTCTCAAGTACTTGGATTACAGAAGTGCACCACTGTGTGTGGCTTTGTATCTTGGTAGGTGTTAGGATCATGTACCCTGGCAGTACATCAGGGTAGGGGTTGCTGAGTCCTGGCCATTTGCAATTCCTGAAGTTTAACTCTCCCCCTGGGGGAGACAGCTACTTCAAATGGTCTGACTCCTTCCAAAATGGATAATGGATGGAAGCAGGGAGCCCACCCTGCCTCTACTGATGATTCTGGATCTTGCAGAAAGGAGCAGTGGTTTATTTTAGTGAGGTGGGAAGAACTACACAGCTGCATGTTCATCCTCTGTCCAATTCCTGTGTGCCCTCACCATCCAACTCCACCATCCATCCCCCTGCCTTCACTGTGCTCATGCCCTTTGTTGAATCTAGGTTTCCTGAGCACTGGAGATCAGGCTGCCAAGGGCAACTATGGGCTTCTCGACCAAATCCAGGCCCTCCGCTGGGTGAGCGAGAATATTGCCTTCTTTGGAGGAGATCCCCACCGAATTACCGTCTTTGGCTCAGGCATTGGCGCATCCTGTGTCAGCCTTCTCACACTGTCACATCACTCTGAGGGTGAGTAGCTCATGGGACAAAACATGGGCTAGCCAAGTGCTGGCTGTGTATCTTGAGCCCCAGGCCTTCCAAGCTCCAGGATGCCCAGCTCCATGTGTCTCGGGAGCACCCAGGCAATCAGTCTTTTCCACTAGTTCCATATCCCTTTGGGGAGAAGTGGAAGGAAGGGAAGAAATACTTCTCCTAATGTGAGAGAACCAAAGGAGAGAATCCCATTTGCACTCTGAGAGAACAAGAGACTCCAATGTGGGGGTCTTATTTGGAAGAATGGGCATAGAATACCTCTCTCTCTCTCTCTCTCTCTCTCTCTCTCTCTCTCTCTCTCGTGTGTGTGTGTGTGTGTGTGTGTGTGTGTGTGTGTTGTTGGGGATTGAACCCAGGGGCATTCTACCACTGCACTATACTCCCAGCCCTTTTTATCTTTCATTTTGAAGCAGAGTCTCACTTAAGTTGCTGACACTGGCCTTCAACCTACAATTCTCCTGTCTTAGCCTCCCAAGTACTAGGATTACAGGCATGTGCCACAATGCTTGGCTTTGAATTGTATATTCATTGTGGTACTGGAGATTGAACTCAGGGGCACACTATTTCTGAACTATACCCCCAGCCCTATTTTATTTTATTTTATTGCAGTACTGGGGATTGAACCCGGGAGCATTTTTTATTTTTTTATTTATTTTTTTTTTGGTGGTACTGGGGATTGAACTCAAGAGCATTCTACCTCCAAGCTACACCCCCAGCCCTATTTTTTATTCTTTATTTTGAAACAGGGTCTCACTAAGTTGCGGAGTGCCTCGCTAATTAGCTGAGGCTGGCTGGGAACCCAGATCCTCTGGTCTCAGCCTCCCAAATGCTGGGATTACAAGCATGCGCCACCACACCCAGCTCGCATTTTTTATTCTTTATTTTTTGAAACAGTGTATCACTAAGTTACAGAGGGCGTCACTAAGTAGCTGAGGCTAGCTGAGGCTAGCCACAAACCAGATCCTCCTGTCTCAGCCTCCCAAGTACTGGGATTATAAGCGAACACCACCACTCCCAGCTTATTTTTTATTTATTTATTTATTTATTTATTTATTTATTTTGCAATACTGGAGATTGAACTCAGGGGCATTCTACCTCCAAGCTACACCCCCAGCCCTACTTTTTATTCTTTTATTTTGTTTTTTTGTTTTGTTTTGTTTTGTTTTTGGGGGTTTTTTTGCGGTACTGGGGATTGAACTCAGGGGCATTCTACCTCTGAGCTACACCTCACTAGGTAGCTGAGGCTGGCTGCAAACCCGGATCCTCTGGTCTCAGCTTCCCAAATGCTGGGATTACAAGCGTGCGCCACCACGCCCAGCCTATTCTTTTATTTTGAAACAGGGTCTCAGTAAGTTGCGGAGTGCCTCACTAGGTAGCTGAGACTGGCTGAGAACCCGAATCCTCCGGTCTCAGCCTCCCAAATGCTGGGATTACAAGTGTGCGCCACCACGCCCAGCTTTATT
>PVLC010020035.1:0-29753 GCA_004027655.1 Graphiurus murinus | reverse complement strand
AAAAACCAAAAAAAAAAAAAAAAAAAAAAAAAAAAAAAAAAAAAAAAAAAAAAAAGAAAGAAAAAAAGAATTAAACCCAGGAGTTTTCTACCTCTGAGTTACACTCCCAGCTCTATTGCTGAGGCTGACATTGAATCTGATCCTCCTGTCTCAAGCCTCCCAAGTACTAGAATTACAAGTATGTGCCACCACTCTTGGCTCCCCTAGCCCTTTTAAAAATTTTATTTATTTATTTATTTATTTATTTATTTATTTATTTATTTGTGTATTTATTTTTGTGGTACTGAGGATTAAACCCAGGGGCATTCTACTTCTGAGCCACCTCCCAGCTTTATATTTAGAGACAAGGTCTCACTAAGTTGCTGATGTTGGCTGTCAATCTATCTTAGCCTTCCAAATTCTGGGATTGCAGGTACGCACCACCATGACCAGCTAAAATTTTTTATTTTATTTATGTATTTATTTATTTATTTTTGAGGTACTGGGGATTGAACTCAGGGGCATTCTACCTCCGAGCTATACCCTCAGCCCTATTTTTTATTCTTTATTTTGAAACCGAGTCTCACTAAGTTTTGGAGTGCCTCACTAGGTAGCTGAGGCTGGCCACGAACCCGGATCCTCCGGTCTCAGCCTCCCGAATGCTGGGATTACAAGCGTGCACCACCACACCCGGCTTTTATTCTTTATTTTTGAAACAGGGGCTCACTAAGTTTCGGAGTGCCTCACTAGGTAGCTGAGGCTGGCCTTGAACCCGGATCCTCCGGTCTCAGCCTCCCAAATGCTGAGATTATAAGCATGTGTCACCACGCCCAGCCAAAATTTTTTTTATTTTGCAACAGGGTCTCACTAAGTTGCTAAGGCTGGCTTCCAACCCGTGATGTCTTAGCCTCCCAAGTATTGAGATTACAGGGCTGCAACACCATACCTGGCTCTATTATATACTCAAACTTAGAAATTCTTTTCTCATCTATGTCCAGTCTAGCAATGAGCTCATTAAAGACATTCTTCATTTCTACATTTTTATCTCTAGCATTTTTATTCTTAGAATTCTCATGTCTCTGCTTATTAACTATTTGTTTTTGCATGTTGCTTATTTCTTCCATTAATTTCATTAACATATTCATCAGTTTAAACAATTCCTGGTCTGATAACCCAAACATTCCTTCATATCTGACTCTGGTTCTGACACTTGTTCAGTCTCTTCAAACTGTGTTTTTTGCTGTTAGTATGCCTTCTAATTTTTTTGTTGAAGGGGAGACAGTGTGCTAGGTAACAGGCATGGCAGTTAATGGACTTCTAGTGATATGATGGCAAGGTGCTGGGTTGGAGATGTGTTCTGGGGTCCTGTGGTTATGTCTCATGTCTTTTGGTGAGCCTGCGTCCTTAGACTGTGCACTTCCTCTGTGCTTCTGATATCCTCATCACCTTAGGATGGACGAGGGGGCTGGAGTTGTGTCTTTCCCTTCCTCCATATGGAAGACTTAGAGGAGGTTAGAATTGGGTACTTCCCTTCCCCTGGGAGGTTAGGCTCCAGTAAAAGTTTCTCTTGAGGACAGGCATTAGAAAAACCCAGTGCTCTGGTGTTTCTAAATAGTTCCTCTCCTTGCCCATGTCGGTAGCAGTCCAGTATTCACCAACAAGATGGAGCCCTGGGAGGTAAAACTCCAGGGCTGGATCCCCTTACACTTTTTGGCTTTTGTTTTTGTGGTGCTGGAGGTTGGACCCTGGACCTTGAACATGCTAGGCAAGCACTACACTACTGAACCGCAGCCCCAGCCCCACTCGGACTTTTTAGTCTCAGTTTCATCTGCTCTGAGCCTCTAGCAACTTGTCAGTTAGGTTCTTCTGTCCCAGCCCTGGCTCTGGTGGAGGTGTCTGTTCCAGGGAGTTGTGATTCTCTGTATTCATTGTTTCTCCATCTTTCAGAGCAACAGTTTGCCCTATGGCCTTACTTCTCTGATGTATCTAAAGAGAGCTGTTGACTTTTCAGTTGCTCAGCTTTTACTTGTTAGGACAGAGTGAAGAAATGTAAATTCATTATTTATTTCTTAATTTAATCAAGAATTTTTGTGGTGCTGGGGATTGAACACAGGGACAGTCTACCTCTGAGCTACACCACCACCACCAGCCCACCAGCCCTTTTTAAAAAAATTTTTTTTTAGTACTGGGGATTGAACCCAGGGGCATTTTACCTCCGAGCTATGCCCCCAGTTCTATTTTTTTTTCTTTATTTTGAAACAGGGGCTCACTAAGTTGCAGAGGGCCTCATTAACTAGCTGAGGCTGGCCACGAACCCAGATCCTCCTGTCTCAGCCTCCCAAGTTCTGGGATTACAAGTGTTCGCCACCATGCCCAGCTCCTTTTTATTTTTTGAAGCAGGGTTGTTGGTAGGTTGCTGAGGCTGTCCTCAAACCTGTGATCCTCTTGTCTCAGCCTCCAACATACTGTGATTACAGATGCGCACCACTGCGCCTTGCTCAAGTGCTGACATCTCTTCGACATACTGATTTCAATTCCTTTGGTTATATACCCAGTAGTGGGATTACTGGATCATATGGTAGTTGTTTCTAATTTTTTCAAGGCTCTCCATACTGTTTTCCATAATGACTATACTAATTTACATTCCTACTAGTAGCATACGAGAGTTCTCCTTTCCCTGCATCCTTACCAGCAGCATTTGTTATTTTTTGTCTTTGATAATAGCCAGTTTAACTGGGGCAATATACTTGGCCATTTTAATGAACTCTTGTAATAATTTTTCAGTTGATTGTCTTGACTTTTGTTAAAATTTTTATTTGCAAAATGTCTTTATTTTTTAATATTTACACTTTATTTTAATGGAGAGACTTGACCTCCACTCTGATGTTGAACTTGGTAACAAGCACTCTTGCTTTTCTTTTGCTTTAGCTAGACTGATTCTACTATCTTACCCTTAAGTGTGATGCATAATAATAGGTTTCTGATAGATATCTTTTATTGACTTAAGAGAGTTTGCTGTTATTCTACTTCATTTTGGTGTTTTCTTTTAAAATGAAGAATAGGAGCTGGGTGTGGTGTTGCACGCCTGCAATCCCGGTACTTGGGAGGCTAAGACACGAGAATCACAAGTTCAAGATCAGCCTCAGCAACATAGCAAGACTCTCTGCAACCTAGCAAGACCTGTTTCAAAACAGAAAAGGGCTAGGGGTGTAGCTTGGAGGTAGAATACTCCTGGGTTCAATTCCCAGTACAAATAAATGAATAAATAAATAAGTTAATTAATTAATTAATAAAATGAAAAATAGGAATTAAATTTTATCAAATACTCTTTTGGTTCTGCTGAGATGATTATAAATTTTTTCTTAATTTAATGTGATCAATATTTTCTTTCTTTCTTTCTTCTTTCTCTTTTTTTGTGGGGGGCACTGGGGATTGAACCCAGAGACATTCTACCTCTGAGTTATATCCCAAACCCTATTTTATTTTATTTTTTTGCAGTACTAGGGGTTGAACTCAGGGGCATTCTACCTCCGAGTTACACCCCCAGCCCTATTTTTTATTCTTTATTTTGAAACAGGGTCTCGCTAAGTTGCGGAGTGCCTCACTAGGTAGCTGAGGATGGTCGCGAACCCAGATCCTCCGGTCTCAGCCTCCCAAATGCTGGGATTACAAGCGTGCGCCACCATGCCCTCACTAGGTTGATGAGAGACTTACTACTTTCTGAGGCTGTCCTTGAACCTTCAATCCTCCTGTCTCAGCCTCCCAAGTACTGGGACTACAGGCATGTACCACTATACCCGGCAATGTGATCAATATTAATAAATTTATAAATATTAACAAATTTAATTTCTTAATGTGAATACTATTAATTTCTGATACTGAGACATTTAAAAATTCCTAGCACGAAGCTTGCTTGGCTATGATTTTAATTCTTTCAAATAGAGTATTATATTCAAATTTTACATTTATGTTAATTCATAACTAGGATTGGCTTACTTTTTGGTTTGATTTTGTACTGTCTGTGACCTAGCACTATCTATATTTCTCATCTTTTTCTAATTTCTAGAATGGTGGTTATTGAGGCTCTATAAATTATGCCTTTCAAAATCATGTCCTCCTAGAGAGCACTCTTTGGTTACCTTTTCAATTTCTTCTCTGATTACTGGTCTACTTAAATTTTTAAATCTTTCTTAAATTTTCTTCGTCATGTCAGTGTTTTCAAATTTATGAACATTTTTTTCTATCATGTCAGTGTTTTCTTTTCTTTCTTTCTTTCTTTTTTTTTTTTTTTGTGGTACTGGGGATTGAACCCAGAGGCATTCTACCTTTGAGCTACACCCCCAGCGGGATTATATCAGTGTTTTCAAATTTATGAAAGGTCTATATTACATTGACCTTTTTAACTTTTCGAAAACTATGCAAAGTAGCCAGAATAGAATATACTGCTTACCCATCAGAATATTTATGTACCCATTACCCAGCTTCAAAAATTATCATCCTGTAGCTAATCCTGTTTCAATTATACTTCACCCTCTTTTCTCTTACCCTTACTGGATTATTCTGAAAGTTTAGATATTATGTCATCCAGAAATATTTCCATATATAGCTCAAAATGTTAAATACTTTTGGGGGGGATACTAGGGATTGAACTCAGGGGTATTCTACCTCCGAGCTACACTCCCGGCCATCCCCCTTTTTTTGTGATACTGGGGACTGAACCAGGGGAGTTTTACCTCTGAGCCACACCCCCAGCCCTATTTTATTTTTTAGTTTGAAATAGGATCTCACTAGATTGCTGAGAGTCTCCCTACATTGCTGAGGCTGTCCTCAAACTTGTGATCCTTCTGTCTCAGCCTCCCAAGCACAGGGATTACAAGCATGTGCCACCATGCCCAGCTCTCCTAGCCTTTAAAAAAATTTTTTTTTTCTTTTTTTTTTTATTGAAACAGGGTCTTGCTAAGTTGCTGAGGCTGGCCATGAACCTGCAATCCTCTTGTCTCAGTCTTCCAAGAACTGAGATTACAGGCATTCACGCCCAGCTAAATACTTTTGAAAAAATACATACCCACACCACCATATCCCTGTCTCTTTCTCACACCACACAGGATCCAAATAAGTTCATACATGGAATTAGTTAATGTCTGTTTTAAATTTTGGTTTTCCTCACCTCCTTTTTCACTTGCATTTTATTTAAGATATTAGCTTGTTTGTCTCATAGTTTCCTATAGTCTGGATTCTTAGGATTGCATCATTCTGGTGTGTAGCTTGTTCTTCTATTTCCTTAGATTTTGTGCTAATTAGTAGTTCTAGAGACTTGACAGATCCAGGATTTTTTTTTTTTTTTTTTTTTTTGGCAAAAATACTTTGTGGGTGTGGTGTATGTATTCCCCTCTCCCCAATAAAAAGGCACATAAAGTCTTCTTGAAACAGTAGCAGCCTTTGATAATTATTACCTTCAACCATTATTTCACTAGGAGTTGCAAAATAGTAATGTCCTATTATTTCTTCTTATCTGGAATAACTGTGTGTGTGTGTGTGTGTGTGTGTGTGTTACTGGGGATTGAACACAGGGGCATTCAATATCCAAACTATACCTCCGGTACTATTTTATGCTTTCTTTTGAAACAGTGTCTCACTAAATTGCTGAGGCTGGCCTCCCAAGCACTGGGATTACAAGTGTGCGCTACCACATCTAGTATCTGGGATATTTTGAGTGTGTGTGTATGGAGGTGGGAATTGAATCCAAGAGCAGTCTACCTCTGAGCTGCACCCCCAGCCCTATTTTATATTTATGTATGTATGTATGTATGTATGTATGTATGTATTGTGTGTGTGTGTGTGTGTGTGTGTGTGTGTGTGTGTGTGTGTGTTTTGCAGTACTAGGGGTTGAACTCAGAAGCATTCTATCTCCGAGCCCTATTTTTTATTCTTTATTTTTGAAACAGGGTCTCACTAAGTTGCAGAGGACCTCGCCAAGTAGCTGAGGCTGGCCGAGAACCTGTGATCCTCCCATCTCAGCCTCTCAAGTACTGGGATTACAAACATATGCCACCATGCCTGGTATTATTTTTTTTTATTATGAAACAGGGTCTTGTTAAGGTCCTGAGAGTCTCACTATGTTGCCAAGGCTGGCCTCGAACCTACAATTCTCCTGTCTCAGCCTTCCAAGTATTGGTATTACAGGCATGCACCACTATTCCTGACTTCCTGGGACACCTGTTTTTTTTTTTTTTAAAGAGAATAGTCAATTATTTGGTTGCTCAGAGATGAAAAAACAGCATAAGTGCTTCTTTCCTTTTATTTGTCAGTTTTCAAAAATAATTTATCCCCTCCCCCCATCTTCTGGAGATAACCAATGGGGATTTTTTCAAGTATCAAGGAATTTAACATATTTGATATTTCAGTCCTTTGCGATTATTTTTCTTTCTGCTCAAATTGTCTCTCTTTGGCCCATAGGAATCTCTTCAAGTTAACTTCTGAGTCTTGTTGATCTTATTTCAGGAATCCTTTGATAGCTCCTAGCTTTCTCTTAAGACAAGACACTCCAGCCTCTGCTTTTCATTCTTGCCAGGATTAGACATTAGACATTTCTCCAAGGAGCTCTAATTCTGTATTATATATTAAGCAGTAATTTGTATTTCTCTTTCTTTTATCCCAAGCTATTTAGAAGGGTATTTGAAAGTTTTTCTTTATGACACACCTTGTATTTTAAATGTAAATTTTAGTGCACTGTGGTTAAAAAAAAAATAAACTCACAATCACTTCTAGGATATTATGATATTTTCATCAATAACTCATATTTAAAAGGGATGAATTGGGTATGATGGCACATGCCTGTACCCCAGTACTTGGGAGGCTGAGAGAGGAGGATCACAGGTTCGAGGACAGCCTCAGCAAGTACTGAGATTCTCATCAATTTAGCAAGACTCTATTTCAAAATAAAAATAAATTAGGGTTGGGGGTGTAGCTTGTAGGTAATATGCTCCTGAGTTCAATCCCCAGTACCAAAAAATAAATTAATATAAATAAATAATAAATAAATAGGATGAATCCTTTTAATCTTGACTTGTCTCTTTTCAGACCAATGAAAATCTATTTTAGCCCTTATTTTCCTCCCTACATCCTGTTTTTGTTTTTTTTTTTTTAATCTTTTCTGTGTAGGTATTGGGATTTTTTGACCTATCCCTATATAGTTTGAACTTTCCTTGCTACGGATTTCCATCTATATTTCTACAGTACTGAGCTCACCTTGTGATTATCCTTCTGACAGCTTTGCTCTTCAGCTGCATTCCTCGATTATGTAGCCTTAAAAAAAAAATCAGCTAGGCACACCTGTAATTTTAGGCATTCAAGTTAAGGCAGGAATATCACAAGTTTGAGGCCAAAGTTAGCAGCTTAGTGAGACCCTGTCTCAAAATAAAACTAAGAAGGACTGGAGATGTAGCTCAGTGATAGAGCACCACTAGGTTCCATCGCCAGTACAACACAAACAAAATTAACAATCATAATAATTGTGATACCTAAGATCAGATTGGTTTTCTTTTATAATAACCTATACTTTAAGGCTGCAGCCTCCTCTATGCTCTTGGGATAGCAAATACACTTGCTTGATGTCTCCTTCCATTTGTATAGTAGTTTATTTAGTGTTTGTGGTTGAATGCCTCTTTTATGGATGTTTCTGTTTACCAAATCTTGTGATGGAGGTAGGTGCAGTGGCATACACCTGTAATCCCAGTATTTGGGAGGCTGAGACAGGAAGATCACAGGCTCGAGGCCAGCCTCAGCAACTTAGTGAGACTCTGTTCAAAAATAAAAAATAAAAAAGGCTGGGAGTGGAGCCGGGCATGGCGGTACACGCTTGTAATCCCAGTACTTGGGAGGCTGAGACAGAAGGATCACAGGTTCATGGCCACCAGCCTTAGCTACCTAGTAAGGCCCTCCGCAATTGAGTGAGACTCTGTTTCCAAATACAGAATAAAAAATAGGGCTAGGGTGTAACTCAGAAGTAGAATGCCCCTGGGTTCAATCTCCAGTACTGAAAACAAACAAACAAACAAACAAACAAAACACACACACACACAAAACACAAACAACAACAACAACAAAAACAAGGCTGGAAATGTAGCTCAGAGATAGAATGTCCCTGGGTTCAATCCCTAGCCCCCCGCACTCATCCCCAAATCCTGTGGTGGGCACAGTGGGACATGCCCATGGAGGATACACTAGTATTTAGATTCTGGTCATAGGCCTCTCTTCCTTCTGAGAATCAGCCACTGTCAGGGGGTTTTGTCACGCTTCTCCAGTTCCGGTGGCTTTACCCACTGATGTAGTAGGCTGGGTGCAGACATTCCTTTTGCCCACCACTTAGCATGCAGCTGGGGGATGGGACAGGCAGCTCTCTCACTGTCCAGCGCTGCAGGGCACACTCCCTTTGCTGAATCTGTGTTCTAACCTATTCCTTTTAGTAGTCCTTGCCTCGTTTTTTTTTTTTTTTTGTGGCACTAGGCATTGAGCCCAGAGGTAGTTTACCTTCGAGCTACACCCCCAGCCTGATTTTATTTCTTATTTGAAAACAGGGTCTCGCTAGGTTGAAGAGTCTCACTCCTTGCTGAGGCTGTCCTTGAACCTGTGATCCTCCTGTCTCAGCCTCCCACAAGTACAGGGATTACAGGTGTGCACCACCATGCTCAGCCCTTGCCTAGTTTTTTGTTTTTTTTCTGTGTGTGTGTGTGTGTGTGTGTGTGTGTGTGGTACTGGGGATTGAACCCAGGGGCATTCCACCTTCGAATGATACCCCCCAGTCCTATTTTTTATTCTTTATTTTGAAACAGGGTCTCACTAAGTTGCAGAGGGCCTCACTAAGTAGCTGAGGCTGGCCACGAACCCGGATCCTATGGTCTCAGCCTTCCACGTACTGGGATTACAAGAGTGTGCCACCATGCCCAACTCTTGCCTAGTTTTAAGTAGTGATTTTTGTTTGTTTGTTTGTTTGTTTGTTTTATTTGCTTATAGCTCTGATCCTATCTGCTTTCTATTTCTCTTTGCCTTTTTTGGGGGTAGAGGGAGTACTGACGATTGAACCCAGGGTCATCCTACCTCTGAGCTACACCTCTAGCCCTTTTTACTTTTTGTTTTGAAACAGGGTCTCACTAAGTTGCCAAGAGTCTTGCTAAGTTGCTGAGACTGGCCTCAAACCTACAATCCTACTGTCTCAGCTTTCCAAGTACTGGGATTACAGGCATGCACCATGCCCCAGCTTGCTTTCTATTTTTCTTGCATTCCTCTAAATTTCCATTACATTGATAGCCCTCTCATTTTTCAGTACTATAGCAGATTTTTTCTTCAGCACTTTGCAGAACTTGGAGTTAAGAGGGGAAGTAGATGCTTCTGTGCCATTTTGATCCAATCTCACTAATTCAACTTAAAGCCAACAACAAAAACTCTTAGAACCTTTCTCTTGTTCCAGGTTAATTTTATTTTAAAAGAACTGTGTTGAAATGACTCCTGGATGATCCTTTAGTTACAATGTGTACTATAAGAATTAGCCATTCACAGAAAGTATTCATTTATAAGATTTTAACATTCCTAATATCCAAATTTTGTGATGAACCTATCAATACTAAAAACCAGTTTGTAGAGATCATGAAATAATATTCAGCGATGACCAATTTTACTTGTACTTAAAATATAAAAGACTAGGGAAAATAGAAATATATCTTAAAAAAAAAAAAAAAAAGACTCAATTGACTCTAGGAGAAAGGCAGGCCCAGCACTACTCTCAGCTGCCTGTTTTAGAAGCTTCTTAAAGCCGGGGGAGGCTGAGACAGGAGGATCCGAGTTTGTGGCCAGCCTCAGCTACCTAGTGAGGCACTCCGCAACTTAGTGAGACCCTGGTTCAAAATAAAGAATAAAAAATAGGCCTGGGAGTATAGCTCGGGGGTAGAATGCCCCTGAGTTCAATCCCCAGTACCGCAAAAAAAAAAAAAAAAAAAAAAAAAAAAAGAAGGCCTCTTGAGCAAAGAGTTCCATGCCCAGGTCCTCCTACAGCTGGGCCTCTTCCCAAGAGGCAAAACACCAGCAGGGTTAACATGATATGTCCACTTGGAGATCATTTTGTTCCCTTTATACCTTTGTTCAGGTTAAGAGGGGAAGCCCTGACTCTCCTGCCTAAGACAGCGTGGTTTTCAGGGTCTGTACAGATCTCTTTCTCTGGTCCACCTTCCCCAAAACTCACCCAAGTCAAAATGGTGCCCGAGTGGCTATTTGTAGGGTGTGGACAAAACTTAGGCACATACACTGAAGAGTTCACGGTGGGTGTTCTGGGTAGGCCCCCCAGAGTCCTGCGGAAGCGGGAAGGAAAGGAAAACTGTGGGCTGTCAGCTGGCTTTCCACTGGCTGTCACCTTCCGGCATGGAATTCCGAGAAGTCTGAAAATCTAAAATCCATGCAGGACTTGCATTTTTTGTGGACATAATAGCTTTTCAGCTTAATTTATAGCATTGGAATATTTTTACTTATTGCCTCAGGGCCCAGGAAGGAGAAAAGTAGTCACTATTAAGTGGGTTCAAGCAGCATACCTACTCAAGAGAGCCCACAAAGGAATCTGTTCAGTTGTAGGCAAGTTACTTATACCTACTGCCATCTTCTTCAACCAGTGGAAACTTTTATTTATTTATGTTTTTGGTACTAGAGATCAAACCCAGGGCTTCACCCAAGCTAGACAAGTAGTCTACTGCTGGGCTACATCCTTAGCCCTGTTTTTAAATTTTGAGGCAGCATCTCACTAAATTGACGAGTCAGGCCTTGAACTTGTGATCCTCCTGAGTAGTTGGGATTATAGACATGTCCCACCATGTCCTGCTGGAAACTTCTATTCCTGTATCTAATCTGTTTCTTCTAGTAGTTTGAGCTAACAAGAAGAGCAGTAAAAAGTTCTAGATTAGCCAGGCGTGGTGGTTTAATGAGGTCCTCCGTCACTTTGTGAGACCTTGTTTCAAAAAATGAATAAAAAATAGGGCTGGGGGTATAGCTCAGAGGTAGAATGTCCCTGGGTTCCATCCCCAGTACTGAAAAAAAAAAAAAAAACCCCAAAAGTTCTAGATTAACCATGATTCCTTTCTTTCACACAGAGATGATTTATGGTCTTTTTTTTATTGTAATAATTCGTGCATTGTAAGCATACATCTTTGTTAGGTACAAATTGATAACGACGTATGTGCACACATTTCTCATTTGATCCCTTCCCCAATCCCCCCCCACCCCCACTCCCTTACCCTTCCTCCCTCTCAAGTTCAGTTCAGTGAGTGACCTTGATATAATTGTGTAAATACATCATGTGCCTTACATGTGTCACTAGATGTGGCTTATCCAAATAAAAAACTGAATTGTCAGCCAGGTAAAGTGGCATATGCATGCAATCCCAGCTGATACTCAGAAGGCTGAAGCAAGAGGACTGCAAATTCTAGGCCAGTTTGAGCCACACAGTGACACTCTTCCTCAAAAACAAACAGAAACTCCCAAACTCCTGAATTGTTGGTTGACGAAGATCATAAAGACAGTATAAATTGGTTAAGTATACAGCTCTAAAATCAATTCTGGGTTTTAATGCTTAGAATGTGAGTCTCTTATGGTTCCCAAGCTGTGATATGTTGGATCTGGGATGAGAACTCATTTATGTGTATCTTCCCAGTTCCATGTTCAGCGACATCATGCTGGTAGTTTACGCCGACCACAGCAGGGGCATCTACATTATGGAAGTTGGCTTCAAACCAGGCCCACATAAATTGGTTAAAATCAGTTTTCTCTTTTGTATATTGGTTATGATAATAGTTCCCATATCATAAGGGACTAGGATAAATGAGAATATGTATATGTATATTTGCAACTATTTTACAAATGCTCAGTAAATGCTAGCAGCTGTTGCTACTACATGGTCAGAGTGAACAAAACCCAGTTTTTAATTTTTTTTCATAAGGCAGAAGAAATAACTTTAGAAACTGAGCCATAAGTTTCATTAAGTATAAACTATTGGTGCAAGATCTTTGAGTAAGCTCAAATATTATTCCAAATTCTACTTCATGTTGGCTTAGCAATCTCCTCTTGTAGAGGAAGCAAAATAAAAAGGCAACAAGATAAAGATGAAGGAATCTCAACTGGTAAAGAAGGCCTGCGTGGGAAAATAGCTGTATCAGCAGAGATCTTGGAATCTCCAGAGCTGGTTGTCAACTGCTAACAGCCAAGAGACAGGGCCTGTAAGTTGTAGGAGCGACTGCACATCAGTTACTGAACCTGCTGAAGGTTATTCACTCACCTCCCATAATGGCAATGCTTGTATTTACATGGTGCCTTACAGTTTAGCATGCATTCCCACATATATCTTGATTTAAATCTCATAACTGCTCTGAGAAATGGTAGATGAGAAAATAGAGATGAAGCCATTTGGCCAGAGGCATGGCTAACTGAGTTTTAACACATGTTGACTCAAAGTCCAAGGCCCTTCGAACTAGAAATATAAATCTCAAGACCCCTGTGTTTTGAAAGGGTTCATATAACAACCAAACATTAAGATTTAGAGTCAATTGTTTCCTTTCAGTTGTAATTCTAACTAAGCATATAATCTTGACATTCAATTAGCCTTTTCGAGCTTTTGATCTATGCAGTTATTCCGGTTATTCTCTTGTAATACTGATAGTACTACAACGTTCGTTTTATAGCAGAGGATGAAGGTTTAGAGATGAATGCCTAAGATGAGCAGAAAACCCAGGGGCAATCTTCTTTGTATCACACTGTACTCCTTATCTTTCAGCACAAAATGTCCTTTTTTCTCAATTGATACGAATATTACTTAAGTAGCTCCTGAATTTCAGGAAGACTAAGATCATTTCTTTTACCCTTTGGAAGATGAAGGGTCCTCCAAAACCATTTAATGCACTGAAAAATTCATAACTTGTATCAAACATTAATGGAGGTAAGGCCCACTAGTAAGGGCTTAGTAATTTTACCAAGTTTCTTAATTGGTTTTAACTTGTGTCTGGAAATCATATTTTGGATAGGACAAAAAAGGGAGCAGCTGGCTGTGGTGGCATACATCTGTAATCCGTTGTTTAGGAGGCTCAAAAGTTGGAGGCCAAAGCCAGGCGTGGTGGCGCACGCTTGTAATCCCAGCATTCGGGAGGCTGAGGCTGGAGGATCCGGGTTCGCGGCCAGCCTCAGCTACTTAGTGAGGCACTCCGCAACTTAGTGAGACCCTGTTTCAAAATAAAGAATAAAAAAGTAGGGCTGGGGCTGTAGCTCGGAGGTAGAATGCCCCTGGGTTCAATCCCCAGTACCGCAAAAAAAAAAAAAAAAAAAAAAGTTGGAGGCCAGTCTTTGCACTATAGCAAGTTTGTCTCAAACTGAAAAAGGGCTGGGGGTGTAGCTCAGTGGTAGAGTGCTCCTGGGTTCAATCCCCAGTACAGTAAGAGCTATTTCTAAATGCAGGGCCTTCTCCAAGTCTAACAACCACACAAAGCCTGAAAACCACACACAGTTCCTCCAGGAACAAGCTCCCCCTTCTAGTGATCATCTTCCAATGGTGAACATGTGCTACTCCCCAGGGGACCAACCCTAGGAGTGAGGGCGGGGTAGTCTTGAAGCAAGTTTCTTTTCTCACTGGTTCAAAAGGGATGCCACTTTCTCTTCTCTAAGGATCCGGATATCACAGTTCATGTTCTGTATGTAATTAACATGACAACAGCTGGTGAACACCGGAAACTCAATATGAGTCATTTTGTTCTACTTACTGTAACTTTACCACAGATAGAGATTCCCAAAGTCAAGGATACTACCCAATTGGGAGGGAAGCTGGAATGATTCATGGATGTGGCAGCTGCTGAGTAATTTTATTTTTTCTGAAAAGGGGGCAGTAAGCCAGTAAGTTTGGAAATTTATGCCACAGAATGTAAAAAGAAGATTCTTCCGACGAGTATCAATGACTAATGGTAATTAATATTTTTCCCCTCTGTTCCATTATTTCTAAACATCTGAGGACTATTGGGGTTTAAATTATGAGGAAATTTCTTAGAATAGAATAATAATTTCTTGACCACTAAGCCACTTTAATCATCCAAAGATGAGCTGTGTTACATTGCATAATAATACAGAATGGTCTCTAGTCTTTTTTAAAAAATCAGAAAATAAAATCCTTTATTTGTATAGTCCTTTATAATCGACAAAGTCTTCATATACACATTCTCTCATGTAATTTTCACAGAAAGCAAATATTTTCATTTGATAATCCTGATTTGGTCCCAGGTCACAATTCTGGTAATGGAGGGAATCAAGAACAGAACTTGTCTTTTGAGCCCAGTGTTCTTTCTCTCAAATACCAGACCACCATTAAGTATAAGAAAATTTGTTCCAAAGCATTTCTATTATTTTGTTCAGAAAAAAAAGTACTTTAAAAAATCTAGTACAAAAATTCACAAAGGATAAAATGACTTGCTATCAAGGTCTTACTGGTGGTATACCTGATTTCTGAAGTCACAGTGTCAGGTCTCTGCGTGTTTGGTGCGATGCAGGTGTATTCTACATTCCATACAATCACTGCCCTACAGCTTTCTGACCAAATAGAGTATATTATAAGAGAGGAGGGATAATACATTACCAGAGACCTGAATAAGTGACCTCACAAAGTGAAACAGACCTTTCAGAAAGCGTACCTGAGTGCAAGCTATTCCATCCTCTCTGACTGGGAACTGGTAATGGAATATTAAAAAGCCCAAACTGAGATTCCTGCTATGAAACTAACAACACAAAATACTGTAATTTTATAAAAGTTTGTAAAAGATTGCTGATTGGCTGGGTTGAAACTATCTGAGGCTGGAAGCTACATACTAAAAACTTAAATACAACATCCATTCCAACTTTCAGAAGTTGGGGAACTGTGAACATGGCAGGCAGAAAGAGCATCTAAACACTTAAGTCCAACAAAAGGTCTGAGAGTACTGGCCTATGGTGAAAAACCTGATAATGTGATGACTATTCATTTCTGCAGTTGGCATTCTGGATAGGAGTATAGGATCTTTTTCTAAAATGTTTCTGTATAACATGTTTTCTACACATGAAAAGGACTTAAAAATATAATACAGCATAAGTCAATTATTAACATTTTGGATAAAACTAAAGATACTGGTTAAAAGAATGTTCACTGAAATACTAAACAAGGATGTTCTTTTAATATTGCCTTCTTAGCTAGGCGTGGTGGCGCACACCTGTAATCCCAGTACTTGAGAGGCTGAGACGTGGAGGATGGCAGGTTGGAGGAAAGTCTCAGCAAGTAGTGAGACTCTCATCAAGCTAGTGAGACTCTGTTTCAAAATAATAATAATAAAAAATAATAAAAAGGGCTGAGGGTGTAGCTCAAAGGTAGAATACCCTTGGGTTCAATCCCCAGTATCATACACATACACACCACACAGCAAGAACTCCTTCTTTGCTGGACATGGTGGCACACACTTGTAATCCCAGTACTTAGGAGGCTGAGACAGGAGGATCCTTGAGTTCACAAACCAGCCATGGCAACTTAGTGAGACCCTGTTTCAAAAATAAAAAGAATAAAAGCCAGGTGTGGTGGCGCACACTTGTAATCCCAGTACTTGGGAGGTCGAGATTGGAGGATCCGAGTTCGCCACCAGCCTCAGCTACTTAGTGAGGCTCTCCGGAACTTAGTGAGACCATGTTTCAAAACAAAAGAATAAAAAATAGGACTGGGGGTTTGGCTCGGAGGTAAAATGCCCCTGGGTTCAATCCTCAGTACCGCAAAAAATAAATAAATAAATAAATAAATAAATAAATAAATAAATAAATAAATTAATTAATTAAAAAAAATAAAAGAATAAAATAAGGCTGGGGATGTAGCTCAGAGGTAGAATGCCCTGACTTCCATCTAAAAAAAAAAAAGCAATAGCAAGAATTCCTTTCTTGTTATGCAGCTTTGATTAAAAAAAACAAAAAACAAACAAAAGACACCTCAACTGGAGCCCCATCACTTAAGTCAGCCAAAGAAGCAAAGCCATGCTTTTTTTGTTTTTACGGTATGGGGGATGGAATCCAGGGGAATTCTACCTCTGAGCTACACTCCCAGCCTTATTTTTTTTTTTTTTTGCGGTACTGGGGATTGAACTCAGGGGCATTCTACCTCCGAGCTATACCCCCAGCCCTATTTTTTATTCTTTATTTTGAAACCGAGTCTCACTAAGTTTCGGAGTGACTCACTAGGTAGCTGAGGCTGGCCGCGAACCCGGATCCTCCGGTCTCAGCCTCCCGAATGCTGGGATTACAAGCGTGCGCCACCACGCCCGGCTCCTATTTTTTATTCTTTATTTTGAAACAGAGTCTCAGTAAGTTGCTGAGACTGGCCTTGAACTTGCAATCCTCTTGTCTCAACCTCCCAAGTACTGGAATTACAAGCATGTGCCACCAAGCCCGGCTCAAAGCCATTGTTTTTTTAACTTAGACTTAGGCCCAAGATTCAGGCATGTCACCACCCTGGATGCCACTGAGCAGCTGGAGCTCTGACTAGAACTTCATTCTAACACACATCTAATTTTATGCAGCTTTTTCTATTTAGAAAAGTATTACAAAGTCAATGTTGAACTATTGGGTTGGCGGAAAAGACATTTAAAATGCACTGCCCAATAGAAAGGAAAAAATGAAGAAGATATGGTTCACAGCAGATTTTCATTTATTCAAGTCCTTTTCCACATAGTTCAACTGGTGGTTATAGCCTATGTGTACTAGTACAGAACTTCTCATTCAAAAGAGGAGAACTAAACAACGAAAAGCAAATTATCCACAAAGCCATCACTTTTTTTCATTAGTGCTATATTTTTAAAAATATTTTTTATTGGTGCATTGTAATTATACATCTTTGTGAGGTACAAGCTGGTAGAGGCATACATGCACACATCTCTCATTGAAGCCTTCCCCAATTCCTGACCCATTCCCTTCCCCTCCCTCGTGTTCTGTTTAGTGATTGATATGTTTGTGAATGTACATGTGTGCATTAGGGTGTTTCCCTCCTCCTCCCATCACCTTCAGTTAGGTCGCCTTCTTTGCTCATCTAAGGTTTCTCCTTTGTCTAGAGAGTCCCGCTTATGACCCACTTTCTTCCTAGTTTCTGCATATTAGGAAGAGCATCCATTTTTTACTTTTGTGACTAATCTCACTTAGCATAATGTTTTCCAGTTCCATCCATTTCCCTGCAAATGACATGATTTTGTTCTTCATGTCTGAGTAAAATTCCATTGTGTACATATCCCATAGTTTTGTAATCCATTCATCTATCACTTGTTTTCTGCTGAAAAAAAAAAAAAAAAACTGGAAAACTAATAAGCACCATTTTTTTTAATACTGGCTCCATTAAACTTTTTTATTCTTTTTTTTATTGGTGCATTGTAATCATACATCTTTGTTACCATCTTTACAAGCTGATAAAGACATACATTTCTGATTTAACCCTTCCCCAATTCCCACCCAACTCCCTCGCCCTCCCTCCTTCTCAAGTTTAGTGATTGACTTTGATATGTTTGTGAAAGTACATCACGTGCCTTAGGGTGTCTCCCCCCCTCCTTCACCTTCAGTTAAGTCACCTTCTTTGTTCATCTAAGGTTTCTCTTCTTCCTCTGGAGTCCCTCAATAAGCACCAATTTCTGTAAACAGTTTTGTTTTGTTTTTTTTCAAAATTATAAGTCTTCATTTTCAAATGTGTAAAGAGCCAACTTGTAGTCAACATAATCTTGTCGGAAGATTCTATGTCAATTATGGCAGTCTCAGTACTTTGTCTATTATATAGTCAACTTGAAAGATAATTCCTTACAGTAAATTCATGTTTTGTTTTTTTTGTTGTTGTTTTTGGTACTGGAGATTGAACTCAGGGACATTCTACCTCCAAGCTACCCTCCTAGTCCTATATTGTCTCTATTTTGTAACAGGATCTCACTAAATTGCAGAGGGCCTCACTAAGTAGCTGAGGTTGGCTGTGCACCTGTGATCCTGTCTCAGCCTCCCAAGTACTGGGATTACAAGTGTGCACCACCACACCCAGTATTCATGTGTTCTTAAAAACGAACACTAAAGTTGAATAGGTAAAGGTCTACATTAAAGTTGTAGGAGAGAGAGGGAGAGATTATTCCCCCAAAGCAAAAACTCCTTGGTGATAACTTTGGCGAATACTTACCAATTTTATTTTTACAACTGAACACAACTT
Organism: Graphiurus murinus; assembly: GCA_004027655.1. Taxonomy (NCBI): domain Eukaryota; kingdom Metazoa; phylum Chordata; class Mammalia; order Rodentia; family Gliridae; genus Graphiurus; species Graphiurus murinus. The sequence continues at coordinate 11,527 of PVLC010020035.1, read as the reverse complement.
AGTTTGATAAGCATCTGATTTGCCATATCTTTCGATTTCCAATCTTATTTAACATTGTGTTTTAATACTGTTTCTCCCTTTTCTAGGCATTTTTACAGCTGAGGGCAAACATGTAACAATTACAGTGAGTATGTGAATTTTTCTTTTTCTTCTCTTTTAATTTTTAGTGAAGATTGAACCCAGGGGTATTCTATCTCTAAGCCATACCCCCAGGCTTATTTTTTATTTTTAATTTGAAACAGGGTCTAAGTTGCAGAGGGCCTTGCTAAGTTGCTGAGGTTGGCCACAAACCTGTGATCCTCCTGTCTCAGCCTCCCAAGTACTGGGATTACAGGCCTGTGCCACAACGCTTGGCTGAGTCCATGAATTTTTCTATACAAAGGCATGATCCTGTGAAATTGAATTTTTTACTTATGGACATTGCCACTATGAAAAAACTTGAGATGTTATCTTTGGTACATAATGGACAATTATGGGGGTCAGTTTATAAAAAATTAATATATAAAAGTGGAAAATTTCCCCATGTAATTACAATTAATTTTAGAGCAGGAAGGAAATTCAGATATGATCCAATCCAAACGTAATTCTTAGATAACAGAATGAGGCACAGACTTGGCTAAAATCAAACATCTCATAGTTGCCAGAGTTCACACTAAGTTTGAGCCTAATATTCCTGGTTAATTATTTCTTACCCTATGGAATATGCAGTTAACAAGTGTTGTTATTACTTAGAATTCTCTCCCAACAAATCTGTTAGAATTAAAACAAAACAAAAATGTTCAAATTCTGATTTTTCAATCTTCCTTCCTAGTTCAAGCTCTGTTGAATTAAAAAAAGAGTTAAACTTGAGAAGGGTAAAAGGTTGGGATCAAGGGAATGGCCAGTTTATTTTTGCCTACTAAGGATTGAACTCAGAGGCATTCTACCTCTGAGCTATACCCCTAGCCCCATTTTTAATTCTTTATTTTGAAACAGAGTCTCACTAAGTTGTGGAGTTCCTAAGTAGCTGAGGCTGGCTGTGAACCTGCGATCCTCCTGTCTCAGCCTCCCAAGTACTGGGATTACAAGCTTGAGCCACGATGCCCTGTGGTTATGAACAAATTATTTATTTATTTATTTATTTGTGGTACTGGGGTTTGAACCCAGGGGCATTCTACCTCTGAGCCACACCCCCAGTCCTATTTTTAATTCTTTATTTTGAAACAGGGTCTAAGTTGCAGAGAACCTAAGTAGCTGAGGCTGGCTTCGAACCAGGATCCTCCTGTCTCAGCCTTAGTATTGGGATTACAAGTGTGCACCACCACGCCTGGTGGGAATGGACAATTTAAAGTGGATAAAAATCAAGATGTGGTTATAATCCTTTCCTCTAGTCCTGAAATAGGCTGATTTCAATACTAATTTAAAGGATTTGTCTCCTACCTTTCAGACATGGAAAGGAAGTGTGGTAACAGATCTGAAGGTGTGGATTGGATTCAATGCCAAAGTATGGGCCATCTGAGCACTTGTCCTTCATCACTATTAAAACCACAAAATCAAATTCTCTCCAAGGAGGTTTTGCTCTCAGAGGGCTCACATACGTGGTAGTCTCAATCAGTGAAAATAACAGGATCTTTCTATTTATTCTTTAAAGTAAATATTAGTCGGGTATGGTGGTGCATGTTTGTAATCCCAGTGCTTGGGAAGCTGAGAGAGGAGAATCCCAGGTTGGTGGCCAGTCTCAGCAACTTAGTGAGACCATGCTTCAAAATAAAGAATAAAATAGGGCTGGGGGTGTAGCTCGGAGGTAGAATGCCCCTGAGTTCAATCCCCAGTACCACACACACAGACACACACACGTAAATACAGATGGAAAAAAGTAAGGTAACATAGTGGACGTTAACTTATGGGAAAATTTTCACTGACAGATCATCTGAACAACAGTTCATAATGCACAGGGAGATCTAAAGTATTCCCTGTCTGGTATATTTAAGGCACAAGGCTTGCAGGATTTGATGTGCCTGCTCACAAAAAGGGGCATAAAGGATATGAAAACAGACACTTTATAAAGAGATGGAAAAATTCAAATTGCAAGGAGTAAAAATGAAAATTTGAAAAGTTAATACATATTTGTTTTTATTTATAGATAACTACCACATGAACTGCAAAGAGAAAAAATGTTAGAATGGAATTTGGATAAGTGTATGCATGCTGTGACTAAGAACAATGTTCCGACATATCATGGTTAGTGAGAACATTATCAGTATAACAGGAAATTGTGATTATTTAAAAATATGCAGAACTTATTTAATCTGTGCTTTAGAAATAACTGTATATAGTGTTATAAGTTGAAAAGAATTCAAAAGAATAATATTAAATATATACCTGTGTATTAGTATTCAGAAAAAGCTATATTCTGTAAAGTCAGTCAGCTGTATTAAAAAATGACACAAATCCAAAACAGAATGCATGTTATATAAAAAGGTACATTATAAGATTTGCTTGATGCATTGACTCCACAGTTTAATCCATGAAATTTCCCTTTAATTATCATTTAGAAGCATGCAAATAATCATAGGATCTACTTAAGAGTCTCCTCCAAATGCACTAAGGCTATACTCTGCTTTTCAGGAACTAAGCAGGTATCCGAGTAGCTGCTTCCTCCTCTGCATCAGCTCGGTTTGCATTAATTTCTGCGAGTGTTCGGCCAAATCGTGCCCATTCATCATTGCGGGGAACAGCAATCTGCTGTTAAAAGAAAGAATGTTTTATGCGCACTGAAATAAAAGATCATCTTACCTACTATTATTCAGCTTGTTTTCAAATAACTTTTCCATTAAAAAGTAATAATTGACCTAAATGGCCTTTCCATAATTATAGGGACCATAACAATGATTTACAACGTTTCAAAACAAAAGATTGTGTTTGCGAAGTATGTTGTGACAGTCTCGGAAATGACTTTGCTATTGTCACCATCAGTGCAAGAGAGAATAACAATGATGCTTTATAAATGTAACTTCTGTGTAGCGCACATCTCAGGGTTCTGCTGGTGGGGAGGAGTTCCTTTAAGATTTTTTACCTTGTTCTTGAATCATTCCTAGTAAGAAACAGTTTTTGAAACATGGCTCCTAAAGGCTATTTTCTTTTTTTTTGCGGTACTAGGGATTGAACTCAGGGGCATTCTACCTCCGAGCTATACCCCCAGCCCTATTTTTTATTCTTTATTTTGAAACCAGTTCTCACTAAGTTGCAGAGTGCCTCACTAGGTAGCTGAGGCTGGCCGTGAACCCGGATCCTCCGGTCTCAGCCTCCCGAATGCTGGGATTACAAGCGTGCGCCACCACGCCCAGCCTAAGGCTATTTTCTTAGAAGTATTTATTTTTGTGTGGGGCCTGAGATAACCTTTCATGATACCCTAGTTCCTTCATCAGAAGCTATGCTGATACTTACCACTTAGTGTCATAACAGGAGCAAAAGGGAAGAGAGGATTATGGAGCTTTTGCATCACAGAGGCAGTCCATTAATAATAAACATTTTTTGTGTGTGTGTGTGGTACTGGGGATTGAACTCAGGGGCATTCTACCTCCAAGCTACACCCCCAGTCCTATTTTCATTTTGAAACAGGGTCTCAATAAGTTGCAGAGGGCCTCACTAAGTAGCTGAGGCTGGCCACGAACCTGTGATCCTCCTGTCTCAGCCTCCCAAGTACTGGGATTACAAGTGTGTGCCACCACCACACCTGGCTCAACAATAATCATTTTTGCCAATAGGTGATCATAGAATCTGACACTGCCATCATACGCCACAAAGTACTCAGTGTGGCAAATGGATACACATGCTTTTAAATCTGCACTATTCAATAGGGAAGTTACTAGCAACATGTAACACATATAACTATTTAGATTTTTTTTTTTTTGGCGGTACTGGGGATGGAACCTGGGGGAATTCTACTTCCGAGCTACAGCCTCAGCCATATTTTTTATTCTTTATTTTGAAACAGGGTCTCACTAAGTTGTGGAGGCCTCACTAAGCAGCTGAGGCTGGCCGAGAACCCGGATCCTCCAGTCTCAGCCTCCCAAATGCTGGGATTACAAGCATGCGCCACCATGCCCGGCTTAACTATTTAGATTTAAATTAATTAAAATTAATAAAATTTAAAGGTCAGTTCTTCAGTTGTGCTAGCCATATGTGGCTAGGAGTGACACAAAGAAGAAGAAACAGTGACTAAGGTATTAGCCAGGGCTAGAAAGGAGGAATTCAATCCCTGCGTTATGCACAGCCACGCAGGGTATGGAAGAGGAGAGAGCTGCAACTCTCCTGTTGAATTCAATTATAATGGCTCTTCACAGGGTTCAAGATTCAAGATGCACATATCACAAAGTCGAAACTCTCAAAAGATATTACTTTTGTTTTCTACTAACCAGCCCAAACAAATTAAGGAAGACAGAAAAATAAATTCTTATCTTGGTATTAATTAAATAAGACCCCAAAGTCTACCTATAACTCCACATTTTTTTTTTTTTTCCATACTGGGGATTGAATCCAGGGGCATCCTACCTCCAAGAGCTACATCCTCAGCTCTATTTTTAGTCTTTATTTTGAAACAGGGTCTCACTAAGTTGCAGAAGGCCCCACTAAGTAGCTGAGGCTGACCGCGAACCTGGATCCTCCAGTCTCAGCCTCCCAAGTACTGGGATTACAAGCGTGTGCATAACGCAGGGATTGAGGCATACGTTATGGAAATTAGAAGTTCTTCAGGCATGCCCGGCTTGCCTGAAGAACTTCTAATTTCCATAACGTATGCCTCAAGAACAAGATATTTCCAACATGTTAAATTAGTCTCAAAATCTGTTGCACAGGTACATGGGACATCCAGTTTAGAAAGAAAATTAATCTCAAGAGTTGCTTCTGTGGTGGAAAGTTACAACCATATGGTTCATACAATTCTCAAACCAAAAAGGCTAGGTTTAGTCACAAAGACACCTTCACTACAAGGAAAAATTATAGGCAGCAATACCATACCTCTCCCACATCATATATAACAATCTGTCCTTCAGAATCACCCACAGCAATCTCTCTTCCAGAATGGGTCCATCTTACACGATTAAGAGCAGGATTACCCTCCACAGAAATGCTGGCAGTTGGTACCTAAAATTGTTTAAAATACAGTGCAGTGTTAAAAGTTTCATCAGGATTTCTATAAACATGTAAAACAGTGATTCTTTTCCCAATCTGGCTCTGTTTTTTAAAAAACAGATGAAATAAGGAATTTTCTCAACTTCCTTCCTATTCAATGATATATTATGAACAATATTATAATCAATCCTTGAAAATGGTTTGAGCCAGGTATGGTGGCACATGCTTATGATCCCAGTACGTAGGAGGCTGAGATAGGAGGATTACAGGTTAATGGCCAGCCTCAGCTACTTAGTGAGGTCCTCTGTAACTTAGTGAGACCCTGTTTCAAAATAAAGAATAAAATAGGGCTGAAGGGTGTAGCTCAGAGGTAGAATGTCCCTGAGTTCAATAGTTCAATTCCCAGTACGGAGAAAAAAAAAAGGATATGGTTTGGTATGGTTTGGGAACCATGAGTTCACTAAAAAAAAGAAAAATGAAAAATTCTCACATGACTAGATGTATCATCTTGGAAGATCATCTCTTCAATAAAGAAGTTAAACCAACAAAGAATCCTTTAAGTAGTTAAACTGCTTGAAAACATATGACCAGAACCCATTTAAAAAGAGCATTTCAAAAGTCCCCATGAACAGATCACGGTTCAATTTTAGAGGACAGGAATTACTTCTGTAGCTCATCTCTCTATATGTGATCCATGGTTCCTGGAAACATTTCACACTGAAGGTGTACTGTCAGTCTTTCCAAAGCGCTTTATTCCCATGAACCGGCTGAAGGGTGGCCGAATGCTGGCACTGACACAGTAACACCAGCCATGGAATCTGTGCCTCTTCTAGGCTGAGGAAGAAGAAATTTGCCACCCTGGAGCAAATGTTCCCCAATTCAGACTAAAAAGCACAATAAAACACTTTTTTAAGGTTCTAAAATCTGACCAAAATAATCCTGTAATTAACATCAGTCCTTTCCAAATGATTAGCTTAACATTGTTATAAAGAAGTATTTTTGGGAGGTTGCTGGGAACCAAACCCAAGGTACATGCTAGGCTAAAACTCTACCACTGAGTTACATCCCCAGCCCAAGATCTTTTTTGATATAGTCTTTAAATACTACAGGAAAATACATATTTGTTTAATTATAACTACAAAGCTCTTATACCAAACACAAGAAAATAAATTGGTACCACTGTAGGTAACTAAAAAAGGTATAATCAAGTCTAATCATCCAGGTAAGGCTTAATATCTTTTTCTAGCAGTATTTGAATAGTCCTTCCCAAACTATGAAACTGATAAGTAATAATGTCAAAATTCTTATATTTCCAATATATAACTTCCTTGCCCTGTAAAACTAACTATTTCACTTCAGGAATTTGGCAAGATGCCACCAGAAATATGAAGAGATGTGAGAAAAGGCACCAAGTGACTTTCTCCTCAACATCCTTTACTGATAGAACCACTAGCATATTACTTCTTTTTTTTTTTTTTTTGCAGTACTGGAGATTGAATCTAGGGGCTTTCTACCCATTTTTATTCTTTATTTTGAATCAGGGTCTCACTAAGTTGCTGAGGGCTTCACTAAGTTGTGAAGGCTGGCTATGAACCTGTGATCCTTCTGTCTTAGCCTCCCAAGTACTGAGATTACAAGCAGGTATTTCCATGCCCAGCTCTTGCTAGCATTAGTTCTACTAACCAACAGCAACATAGAAATCTAAGAATATTTTATGTATGTATGTATGTATGTATGTATTTATTTATTGGCACTGGGGATTTAACCTAGGGGCGCTCTAATACTGAGCTACACTCCCAGCCTTTTTTTTTACTTTGAAACAGGGTCTTACTAAGTTACAGAATAGAGTCTTGGAACTTGAGATCCTCCTGGCTCAGCCTCCTAAGACTGGGATTATAGGCATGCACCACAGTGTCTAGCACTAAGAGCATTTTAAGCCTTTCTAAGCTGGTAAAAACACATGGCTAAATATAATGATAGTTGAGGTTAAATTTCATTGCTAATAAGTGATTTTAGTATAGCAGTTAGGAAATTTGATGGTTTCTATATTCATTTTATAGTACCAGTAAACCCTGATTTCAATCCTTCATGGCAAAAGTCACCAAAATATATTTTTCCTTCATTCAAATAAGTCAGGCTAGGACTAATATTTATGAAAGATACACAATTCTATTGAGGCTAAGAGGCAATTCAGAAATTTAGAATTGAGCCGGGCGTGGTGGCGCACGCTTGTAATCCCAGCATTTGGGAGGCTGAGACTGGAGGATCCGGGTTCGTGGCCAGCCTCAGTTACCTAGTAAGGCACTCCGCAACTTAGTGAGACTCGGTTTCAAAATAAAGAATAAAAAATGGGGCTGGGGGTATAGCTCAGAGGTAGAATGCCCCTGAGTTCAATCCCCGGTACCGCAAAAAAAAAAAAAAAAAAGAAATTTAGAATTAAGGTTAACATACTTCAACAGTCTGAAACTATCTGCTTTCTAGCCTATGAATGAAAAATATCCCAGTTGCCTTATGAACAAGACTTTGCCAGGACATTAGAGACACTACTGCTTTTTATAAGTAAAAGGAAATGCCCCAGTGCTTGTGACAACATTATTTCTCCCTTCAGTTCTGCACAGCATGCTGTTTGTTATTTAGGATACATAGCTTATTTGGTTTCTTTGTGATGAAACTACAATCACATAGTCTTTTTACATTCCTTGGGATAAAAAGAATTTCACAAATTATTCAATAAATCTTCAATTTTCTATTTTTCAGTGCAATTTTTGTTATTTTCCTGCTCACCTCTGTATCGTTGTTGAGATTCCATAAATCCAGTCTCCCCATGCCATCTACACAGGCAAATAGGGCTGGGTGGGTGGGTGACCACATCACATCATAAACGTAGTCTGAATTATCTTCAAATGAGTACAAAGGTTTGTTATTCTGAAAGAGAAAAGTTGATTCTTAGCACAGTCAAAATATGACAAACTCACAAATCATTAAACTACTTATGACTGAAAAAATATGATATATATTCAACAGGTATATCATTTTGTGATATTTAATTCAGCATAGAAAAAGTTCTTATATTTGCATTTGGGAGGCTGAGACCGGAGGATCCGGGTTCGTGGCCAGCCTCAGCTACCTAGTGAGGCACTCCGCAACTTAGTGAGACTCGGCTTCAAAATAAAGAATAAAAAATAGGGCTGGGGGTGTAGCTCGGAGGTAGAATGCCCCTGAGTTCAATCCCCAGTACCGCAAAAAAAAAAAAAAAAAAAAAAAAAGAAAAAGTTCTTATATTTGCTTCACTATAGAATTACCTGGCATTATAAGCTAAGAATCGACTACTGGATTGCATTTTTGTCTTCTTTCATTTTATTTTAAACTTATAGATGCCATACTGTTTTAAACAGGGACTGGAACGTGCTTCAAATCATTGGTCAGTGAGAGGATCCTGGGAAGATGATACCAGTGGCAGTTTAATTTTTAAATTTCCCCCCAAAACAGATGAAGCAGTAAGGATAGCAAACCAAAGACTCACAATGTGCACAGCAGGATCAAAATACAAATCTCCAAGTCTAAACAGGGGTAAATGATCCTCTGACAACCATAAGACTGCACAATATCTGCATCTTGTTGCAAGAAGAGGGGGTGGACATGAGACCTTCTGACAGCTGGAGCCCAGAAGAACCGCAGTCAACTGCAGATGCTCAGGGCACAGTGTGGTGGGCCAGACTCAGAACAGCAGCAGAAGCAAGGATGGAATTCAACATCATCCTATTATAAGACTGCAATGTGATAAAAGTAAGGTATGATGGCACAGTCTTGGGCCCTATAAACTCTATAACAAACCAAAGCTCCCTTCCATGATATTCTCACTGAAGAGAAATGGCTGGGAGTAGAATCCAAGTTGTGAAATACAAGACAAAAGGGACAAAGGAAAAGAGCAAGTTCAGATAAAAGTAGTGGAGAGGAACAGAAAGGTACATCTCAGAAAGTACAAGATATATATGTATCTCCGCTTTACAAAAACCACAGAAGAGAAAGCTTTAACCTAGACCATGAAGCTAGAAAAGCTATTCTTGCCCATTTTCTACTTTCTAAAGCTGAAGAAAAACTCATTTCACTAGTAGATAATAAGCAACAGAAAAGGATCTTGGTCAAACCCATACAAGTTATTGTGGTGTCAAGATAATTTAACAAGGAAAGTATTAAGTCTTTTCAGAAAATGACACTGGGACAACTGGATTCAGACATGCAAAAATATAAAGTTGGACCCCTCCCTTCCTTACATAATAAATCAAAATTAACTCAAATGCATCACAGATCTAAGTGGAAGAGCTAAAACTATAAAACTCTTAGAAGAAAGCATAAAAGTAAACCTTCATTTCCTTGGACACAGCAATGACCTTTCTTAGTATGAAACCAAAGGTTCAGGTGACAAAAGAAAAATTAGATAAATAGTCTATATCAAAATACTTTGTGCTTCAAATGATACCATCAAGAAAGTAAGAAAGCAACCTACACAATGGAAGAACATATTTGCAAACCATGTATCTGATAAGTGACTTATGTCTAGAACCCTAACAATAGCCTATCAAGGGACATGAAAAGATGCTCAATATTATTAGTCATGAGATGAATGCAAATCAAAATCACAATGAAATATCACTTCAAACCACAAGGATGGCTAGAATAAAAAAGACAGACAATAAAAAGTATGGGTGAGATATGAAAAAAATCAGAATTTTCTTACTTACCTGGCAGGGGAAATACCATGAGCACCAAGAAATTAGAACCCTCAAACCTTGCCAGCCAGTTTGAAGACAATTTGGCAGTTCCTCTAAATGCTAATTAGAGTTAGCATATGACCCAACAATTCTATTTCTAGGTATATATCTGACAGAAATGAAAACATGGAATCACAGAAAACTTATGCAAGAATATTCACAGCAACCTTATTCTTTAGCCCCAAAGTGGAAACAACCCAAATGTTCATCAACTGATGAATGGATACAAAAAGAGTGGTATTATATGTGCAATGGGATATTATTCAGCCATAAACGAAATATTGACACATGGATGGCCCTTGAGAACATTATGTAAAGTGATCAAAGCCAGTACACATATAATGAATCCATGAGATGTCCATAAACTGTCCATATAATAGGCATGTAGAGACAGAAAGTTGAGAGGTGGTTTCTAGGAAAGGAAATGAATAACTGATAAAGGGTATACAGTTTCTTTCTGAAATTTGAAAATGTTCTAGAATTAGATACTGGTGACAGTGCATACTTCTATAGATATACTAAGACCCACTGAATCATACACTTTAAAAGGGTGAATTCAAGCCAGGTGTGGTGGCGCATGCTTGTAATCCCAGCATTTGGGAGGCTGAGACTGGAGGATCCGGGTTCGAGGCCAGCCTCAGCTACCTAGTGAGGCACTCCGCAGCTTAGTGAGACTCTGTTTCAAAATAAAGAATAAAAAGGGGCTGGGGGTATAGCTTGGAGGTAGAATGCCCCTGAGTTCAATCCCCAGTACCACAAAAAAAAAAAAAAAAAGGGTGAATTCATAGTATATAAATTATAGTTCAATAAAACTTGTATTTTAAAAAGGAAGAGATAAAGCTAAACTTTTTTTTTTTGGTACTGGGGATTGAAGCCAGAGGCATTCTACCCCTGACCTACACTCTAGCCCTTTAATCTTTTATTCTAAATCAGATTCTCATTAAGTTCCTGAAGGTTTTGCTAAAGTTATCGAGGCTGGCCTCAAACCTGTGATTCTTTTCTGTCTCATGTCCCAGGTTCTGGAATTACAGGCATATGCCACCATGCCCAGCAGTCCAGGTGTGTGTGTGTGTGTGTGTGTGTGTGTGTGTGTGTGTGTGTGTGTGAAGATCAAGTCACAGGTAACGAAAAGAAAATCAGATTGTCACCCGACTTTTTGACAACAATGCTTTTTGACTGAAGGCAGAGTAACTAACATCCTTAAGGTACTCAAAGAAACTAAATAATTTTATGTATAGCAAAATACTGTACTGTTGAGCACCTTCTGAGGACTCTAATTGTAGAATGGGCTTCATATGACCAAAAAGACAGACATCAACATAAGGACTGGTGGATAACCAAGTGACTCATGGGTGTAAGCTTCCCTTTATGGACAAACAACCTACAACTATAGACAATAATACAAATGATACCACGAGCATGCAAAATCTAGACCACGAGAAACTCTATTAATAGTTTCTTCTTCAACTTGTTTTCTTCTTCAAGAACAAAGCAGCAGCCAGGTGTGGTGATGCACAGCTGAAATCCCACTACTTGAGAGGTTGAGACAGTAAGACAGGAGGATAGCAGGTTTAAGGCTAGCCTTAGCAATTTAGTGGGACTCTCAGCAACTTAGCAAGACCCAGTTTCAAAAACAAAAAGGA
>PVLC010020034.1:0-29756 GCA_004027655.1 Graphiurus murinus | reverse complement strand
TGGATGGATGGATGGATGGATGGATGGGTGGGTGGATGGATGGATGGGATGGATGGATGGATGGATGGATGGGAGAAGGATTGATGGATGGATGGATGAATGTGTGGAGAACAGATGGGTGGGTGGATAGATGGATGGACAAGTGGGCGGGTGGATGCATGACATACAACATTCCCAATGCAGGGGAATCTCAGGACTCCCTGGGGGATGCTAGAAACTTCTGCTTGTCCATGCCCCTTTTGTCTTCGAGGCCCTCCTATAGGTCCCTCCTATAGGAAACCTCCTGTAAACTGGAGGGGCTCCCCTGCCCCCTGCTACCTGCCCCCAGGAGATAGTTACGCCCTCCCACCAGCTCTGAACCGCATCCTCCTCTAGAGCCTGGTGCATCTTGGGTGTCCACCAGGTCTCCCCTGAGCAGGGAGCAGTGGGGAAGTTGAGTCCTGACCCTCCCCTGGGGACCTACGCCCACCTGCCCTCCAGAGCGGCCCCTTGGGGGCTCAGAGAGTGCTGGCGGGGGCCGTCGAAGGCAGTGGGGGCAGGGCGGGCAGCTGCCACACCTGCTCCACCTGGCTGCCCACCTGAGAGGCAAAGCCTTCTGCAGCAGGCCCGGGCCACACCCCACCCTGCGGTGGTACAGGGCTGAGGGCGATGGGGTCCAGCTTCTGGGGGCCAGGACATGTGCGGTGAGGGGCTCGGGGCTCACTCGAAGCCCGTGCCCCAAAGTTGGCCTCCCCTTCCCTGTGCTGGGGGGGGGGGCTGTAATCCTGTTGTAACCTGTACGTTCCCGCCCCATCCTAAGGCGTGGATCAGGAGCTCCGGGTCTGGTTAGAGAGGAGGCAAAGCAGGCGTGGGGAGCACCGAGGGGCCACCCAGGTGCGTCTGTGTCCGGGGTCCCCGGGGTGTGCCGACAGGGCACTGGTGCAGGATCTTGGGTACGTGTTCACACACATGTACGAACATGGCGGTCTGTGGCGCCTATCATGCATGCAGATGCATGCTGGTAGATGAGTGGCCATGTGTGCAAGTGTCTCTGATGCAGACCCCAAGCCTTCAAGAGTGACCACACAGCTGTCCTAGGCTCCAGGGTCCCACACCCTCCACCATGAGCCAGTGGCCCCTGGGGGCCTGGGGGAGCAGGGAGGAGCCCCCTGGGAGGGGGGGCCTGTCAGGTTCTCTGCAGACCACAGCGTGTGACCCCCCACCCCCAGTCCAGGAGCCCCTGCAGCACGTGGACTGCTCACCCTCTGGGGAGGTGGCCAGGGCCCGAGGTCAGCATCCCCCTGTGTCTAAGGCCCCCGAGCCTGCATCCACCGGGCAGGCCTTGGGAAGGGCGCCTCCAGCCTCCCCAGGCCCCAGGCTGGGGCTCCAGAGCAGGGCGGGCAGCTGGGGCCTCCACGGGGCCGCTCTGGCCCTGGGCAATCTCTTACCCAGAATCATAAAGAGGCGCCTGCCTTTTTGATTCTGCAATTTTATAGCAAAATGAAGAGATAAGTCAGCTTTGATTCTGGCTCGGTTTTATGAGCTTATGTTTTTATTCATTCTCTTGTTCGGAGGAACAAATGGGTTTATGGCCGTCTCCCCATCTCTCCACCAGCCCAGGCGAGGTGGCTGGCGGCAGCTCTGATCAGGGCCGGTTCTGACTTCCTGCACCCGCAGGGGGACCGGGGCATCCGTGAGCCTGGGGCTGCCCGGAGGCGTGAAGAACCGGTGCCCACTGCGGTGGGGACAGAAATCCTGGGACATCGGCCCCTGCAAGCTGGCTCACCTGTGTCTCTGTCCCACCCTCCGCCCTCCTCCTGGACGGGCCCTGGGCAGCTCCGGCCCCTGGTTTCCTGACCTAAGGAGACCAGGGGCAGGTCACACAGGATCACCATCGCCAGCAGTGTCCCCCGGTCCCCACAGCCTCAGGAAGAGCCACTGACGCCCACCAGCCCCTCAATCCCCTGCTCAAGTGAGACCCCACAGACTCGGCCCTTTACAGAGGAGAACCCTGAGGCTCAGGGTGGGGCGTTTGTCCACAGGCAGGAGGGAGCTGGCCCCGGGGACCCATGTCAGGGCCCCTGGGAGGGCCGTGGGTGGCCCACCACTCACTCCAGGAGGCCTGGTTTCAAAGAGCCAGGGAAAGCTACTGAGCCTCACCCGACAGAGAGCCGGCTACATCAAAGGGCCCCGCCCGAGCGGCGTGCAGCTGGAACAAGCAGGGAGCAGCCCAGAATCCAGCCCCGAGGGAGGGAGGGAGCGGCCAGCTCTGCCCACAGTGCCCGAGGCCCCTCCCTGAAGTCCTGCCCGCAGGGCCCTGGGACACCATGGAGGTGGACACCCACCCTGGGTAAAGGTGGCACCTGGATCCCAGGCCGACAGAGCAGCGGGGCCTCCTGGGACCAGGACCCAACTCCCTGCGCCTCCCGACCCAGTTGTGACCCTGAACACCCCACATCCCCGCCCTCCGGCCCTCTCCTGGGTGGTGGTGCAGGGCCCACTTCTGGCCAGCGTTCCCGCCCTTTCTGACCCACCGGGGCCCCTGCTCAGCCCCTAAAGGAGCAGCAGAAGCATGGCGTGCCCCCTGGAGCGTGCCCTGGCTTCACACCCAGCATCAAGGGAGGCCACACCATGGGGCTCTGCAGCCCCAAAAGTTCTAGAGGATTCCATGGCGGGGCCTCCCTCAGCCGGTGTGTGGATGCAGGGGTTTCTCCACCTCCTGCCAGGAAGGCGGCCTCCACGCCGGACGCCATAGCAGCATAGGATTCCCTCTGGCAGCCTGGTTTTCCCGGGCGGGGGGGGGGTGACGAATCCTAATTGGCGTCTGGGGCGTCGCTGCACCTGACTTGGGCTGTCTTCAGAGACCAGTGAGTCACCAAGAAGGCCACACCCTGCCTCCCAGCCTCCAGGCCTCCCAGCCTCCCGGCCTCCAGGCCTCCTGCCTCTCCCACAGCTGGCTGCCCTTGCCATTTCTTGGTCTCCACACTCGGTCTCATTCTGTGACTCTCTCCCCCGCCCCAGGGCCAGGTCCAGGCTGGCTGCCCACAGGACAGGCAGCTCTGGGGCTACATGGTACAGAATGGAAGGGTCTCAGGGACCCTCAGTACTCTCCCCATCCGTGGCCCAGGAGGCTCGGGCTTTGCTGGGACCCCCTAAGGCCAATGGCCCAGCAGGTGGTGGACGTGGGGAGGGGTCTTGGGAGAAAGGCCGAGTCTGGGCCCAGTTCTCTGGTCCGAGGTTTTGTCTGCCTGTGTGCTGTCTCTAAAATCAGGTCCATCTTACACTGCCGTGGGTCAGGGCCCCCGCCGTGAGCTAGGCTGTCCCTCCGGAGGTGACCCTCTAGTTTGGCACCAGCTTTGAGGGGGGCCCCTCCCTGGGGAAGGTCACTGAGACTGTGTCAGGAGCCCGCTTGCTGGCACCTGCTGCTGGGATCCAGACGGGGCAGAGCAGGCCACACACCCCGTCAACAGGGGACACCCTTCCTCCGGGGCGTGTGGGGTCATCCAGCCCGGTCTGGACCCACCGTTCTGCATGGAAGGGAATTGGAGGAGGTGGCTAAGTTGTTTTCTTCTTGAGGAGTGTGCAGATAAAGTGACATATGAAAATCTATCACCCGGTCCATCTTGCAGAGCCGCTTCTGAGGAGGGTGAAAGGTAGCACTGCGCTCCCTGTAAGGAAACTCCGCTTCGTTGTTTAACTGCCATTTCTTTTTCTCTCCTGGGGAGGATACAATCATGTAAATTGACCAGGGCTTTGGGGCCTGATGAGATCTGGGGTTGTGAACAACCCGAGCTTGTGATTGCTCGTGAGTCGGGTCTGTGTACCTCCACGTAGTTCACGGGCTGATTGGGCTTCCCTCACAACATGGCGGCTGGCTCCATGGCCAAGTGCCCCCGAGGACCGAGAGGGAACCGTCTCACTTTCTGAGGTTGGAAGTCACATGGCATTCCTCCTCCCCTGCATCATGAGAGTAGGGATGGTGCCCTTTCTGAGGGTAACTCCATAACGGGGGGCGGGGGGCATGCGCCATCAGTGGAAAATGCCATCTGCCACCGGATGGCGTGAGGTCACCATGTCACTGCATGGCTGTCACCGAAGGAACTTCCTGGGCCTTCATCAGCAGGGGATTCACTCCATGGTGCTCATGGCGCTTGAGCAGGGCCAGCAGCCGTGCACTCAGAGGGTGCTGAATCTCTGCCTACAGGGCCAGGCCTGCACCCCAGGGGCTCAGCAGTAAGCAGGCCTCATCCTCAGGGAGGAGCGAATCTGACCATCAGCAAGCCAATGGTTCCCAGGCAGACAGGCTGAGTGCTGGCCGCGGGCTTCCTCGGTGGCCATGGGAAGAGAGTGCTCAAGGTGGGCAGGCTTTGTGGTTCCCAAGAAACTCAGGCATCTCCCCGTGCAGGAGCAGCCGTGCAAAGGTCCCCAAGGCTGGCGGGGAGCAGCAGAGCAGGGAGACCCACCCCCGCCCTGGCTTATTTCTCAGCCCACACAGACCCAAAAGAAATGCCAAGGCCGCACCTGGGTGGCAGGACCCCTGATGAGCAGCTATTCAGCGTGTTTGCAGGGTCTCTCCAAAGGCACATTCTGGCCCCAGCCTGCCTCGTGGTCTGTGGCCAGGCCTGGGGACTGCATTTTGCTCTCCCAGGAGTGTGCCTGGAGAGTCAGAGTCGCAGGCCGGGCTGTACCATGGCCGAGGGCCCAGGAGGGGCTGGGAGATCAGCAGTGGGCGCAGGTCCACTCAGCTGGAGCTTCCCTGGCCCCTGCGCAGGGTCAGGGTCCCTGCAGAGCTCTGATGCCCTGGGGTGGGCCGGGCCAGGCAGAAGGCTGGGGCCACTGCCCCCACCTCTGGGTCATTCAGAGGAGAAGCTGGCAGCTGCTCCCCGCTCACAGGCAGGCTGGCCGGCCCCACATTCCAGAAATAACCCGTCCTGGGGCTGCCGGGTTGGGTGACACGGAGGCCGGGTGGCGCCTGTCTCAGCCTGTCCACCTGGAGCAAAGCCTGGCAGGGCCTGGGCCCTTCTCTTCCCAACGGAGGGGTCAGCAGCCTGCCCACGGGCAGCAGAGGGCCAGGTGAAGGGCTGGGGAGGTGGGGGGGGATGGGGGGCCGGGTGGACAGGCAGCTGCGGCCTGAGGCCAGGCCGGGATGCAGGAGAGGCCACCAGAGGTGAGCCAGGGCCAGCAGGGGCAGAGCAGCCAGCAGAGGGGAGAGGACTCCACGGCCTGGACACCCTGACGGTTCTGGGGACAGACCCAGGCCCGGGGGAGCGGGCAGCTAGGGAGAAGGTGGCAGGGCATTGGCGTCGGGGGACAAGGGGAGCCCCCAAAACTAAGATGGGGAAAGAATGAGGCTGAGGATGGCATTGGGCGGACCCGGAAGGCTGGGGCCTACTGAGCATTCAGGGGCAGCAGGACAGACTGGGCATCGGAACTGGGGCCGAGGAGGGGCCGAGAGACACGGGCTGGGCCGCGTGGAAGGGCCGTCAGCTCAGAGGAAGGGGCTGGGGTCCCCAGCTGCCCCAGGCACAAGCGGCTCCTCCCCACACACCAGCCTGGGTCGGGGTGAAGGTCCCAGCACAGCCTAGCGAGAGCATGGGACCCCATCAGGGTGGAACATGGCTGGGGTCCCCAGACCCCCAGCCCCAGCCCTGCCATTGGCCTCTCGGGGATCCCCAGGCGTGGCCTTCCCCTGCTACCTGCCTGCTCCTTCCCCTCCCCTCCCTGTGCTCTGCTCTGCTCCCCAGGGGTGTGCTCCAGCCTCCCCTCAGCGCTTGCACTCCCAGGGACCAGGGGCTCACTCCTTCCCGAGGCCACCCCAAGCAGGAAAGCGGGGTGGATGGAACCCACACCTGTGACATCAGCCCTGTCTGTGCCCCCCCTGCCCCCCATCTGTCCCATCTCTAAGCCCACAGGTTGGGGAGGGTCCAGCGTGCTCACACAGGGGCTTCCTGTACCTGGAGGCTTCCAGGGGCAAAGGGCTGAGTATCACAGGCAGGTGTGTGTGCGTATGCGTGTGTGCATGTGCGTGTGTCCGTGCATGCGTGTGTGTGTGTGTGTGTGTGTGTGTGTGTGTGTGTGTGTGTGTGTGGAGGGAGGACCTGGGCCTGGTCCCCCACCCAACACCCCTCCAGGAAGAGCTCCAGGTCTTCTGCCCCAGCCTGCAAGGCCAGGCTCTGCTGTGACCATTTTCTACCCTTGCCTTCCTGCTGCGGTTGGTCCCAGCTCCAGCGACCTCACTCACATTCCTCCCCTGAATGTGGAGAGCTCTGTGGGCGGGGCTTGCTTCTAGCCAATAGGACTGGGCAGAAGCGATGACGTCACCCCTGAGGTTAAGGCACTGAAGGACTGCAGCCCGCCGGCTGTCATCCTTCCACCGCCTGGCCCGGAGCCCGTCCTGACTCGCAGCAAGGCAGCCGGGCAAGGAAGGCCTGGCTCCATCGGTCTGTCCAGAGCCACCTCTGTGTGTTGCCGCAGTGGTCCCCAGTGAGGACAGTGGCCAGCACCTCATCAGCGACCCACACCTAGTCGTCACAGAAAAGCACGTTAGCTGGCGCATGCCCTGAGCCTCCACCTGCGCCAGAACCAGGCTGCGGGGGAGCTCTCCACTCTGCCCAAGCCCCCATGGAGAGAAGGCAGGGAGGTGGTGTCCAGCAGAGGGTCTTGGTGCCCCTCAGACCCCAGGCCCCAGGCCCCAGGGCAGGTCCACCTGCAGACCCATTGCCTCTGTGCTGATGGCCAAAGGTACTGGCCTTGGTCACCGCACTTGGGCCGAGGACGGGCTTGGACAAAGACCTTACTCGGCCAACCTCCTACGAAGGACTCTGTGGTAACCCAGGGTGCACTGCGAGGCTCCTTGGTGGGGTGAGGGACCAGGGCCAGGACCAGTGGCCAGGAGCCCGTAAGAGGACACCCACTGGTGACCAGAGGCCCCAGAGAGCTGGTGCTGTAAGGATTCCCTTCCCAGGATTCCTTTAAAGAGGACCTGCAGCCAGGAGCGGGTGTATAAGGAAGCGTCCTTTCCAGAGGGCCTGCCCACTGGGCCGGCCGGGCTCCAGGCAGCCTAGGGCAAACGGGGAGGGGCGGAACACCAGCGTTCAGCCTTCTGGGCCTGTGTGGTCGTCGGCGGGGCTTTGGCGAGCCGGCTGCTGGCAGGGAAGGCTCAGCTGGCCCCAGGCAGCTTATGGCCACCTTGCCGAGCACCCCCAGCCCCGACAGCTGGCTGGGCCCCTGCACCTGTCTCTTTGTTTGCACAAATCCGGTCCCTAATAGACTTAATCGGGGAGCTTTGATGACTGTGCCAGGGCCCTGTGCACAGGCCTCCGCAGGCTGCCGAACAAACAGGCTATTGTCTGCGGCCTCACTGCAGGCCGGCTTGTTAATGGTTAAACCCAGGGAGAGGACAGCCCTGCCCGAAGCCAGGGTGGGGAGCTGGGGGGTACGGCCTGGGCACAGCACCCCCCACCCCTAGGGTGCTACATCCTGCCCTGGGGCACCCAGTGGGGGAGAGAGAGAGAGAGAGAGAGAGAGAGAGAGAGAGAGAGAGAGAGAGAGAGAGAGTATGGTTTCTCCCCATTTTAAAAACAGCCTTCCAGCTGGGCGTGGTGGCACACGCTTGTAATCCCAGCATTTGGGAGGCTGAGACCGGAGGATCCGGGTTCTCGGCCAGCCTCAGCTACCTAGTGAGGCACTCTGCAACTTAGTGAGACCCTGTTTCAAAACAAAGAATAAAAAATAGGACTGGGGGTGTAGCTCAGGGGTAGAATGGCCCTGAGTTCAATCCCCAGTACCGCAAAAAAAAATAAATAAATAAAAACAGCCTCCCAGCAATCCAGCCCAGGACACACGGATGGAGACAAGACCCCTGCTTGCGCCTCCTACACACACAGCAGGCTGAGGTCCTGCATGGGCAGTGGGGTAGGCCCAGCCAGCTGAGACTGGACACTTGCTGTCCGCAGCCCAAAAGACATGAGTGGACACACAGGCAAAACCCAGAGACGGGCCGGTGGGGATATGCGGTGGTGTAGCCAGGTGGGGAAGTGCCTGGCGTGACCAGCCAGTGTGCCGTGCCAGCCAGCCAGCAGCCCCACGCTGGGCGCACACCCAAAGAGGAAAAACAGGGGCCCAGACAGAAGCTTGCACGCCCTGTGACAGCGGCATTATTCACAAGAGCACACAGGTAGAAACAACCCACGTGTCCATTCACCAGACAAACAAAGCAAATCCACACAAGGGAGCCCTGACGCAAACATCCTGCTCCCTGAAAGAAGCCAGGCACAAAGGCCACCGACCAGCCGGCGCGCATCCGCAGAGACCGGGAGGAGTAGTGGTTGCCAGGGCTGGGGAGAGGGGCAGCGGGTAACTGCTGATAGGGCAGAGATTCTTTCTGGGATGATGGAAATGCTTCGGAGCGGACTGAAGGTGCTACCAAATCGTGCGCCTAAGGGTTCATCTTACGCCGGGCATAGTGGCGCACGCCTGTAATCCCAGTACGTGGGAGACTGAGACAGAAGAATCAAGGTTTGAGGTCAGCCTCAGCAACTTGGCGAGACCCTGTTTCAAAATAAAATAATAATAATAATAATAATAATAATAATAATAATAATAATAAAGAGCTGGAGGTGTAGCTCAGAGGTAAACCCCTCCTAGGTTCAATCCCCAGTACTACACACACTCAAAAAGTTAATTTTATGTCAAGTGAATTTCACCTCCATTTGAAAAGAGCAGCAGCCCATGGAGATATAGACAATGTCTCTGGCAGCCAGAGGTAGGGGTGTTGCCGGCCTGGCTCCCGGTCAGCTTGCCTGTGACTGTCTTCGTCTGGCTGTGATGTAGGTGGCCACTCTGCCTCAGTCTCCAGCCTGTGGCACTGGGGGACAGGTCAGCCATTGTGTGGCCCCTACGCTGGGCTGTCAGGGTCACCAGGAAGGGCTCTCCTGGAGGCTGGAGATAGCCCCTGTCCATTCCCGATCTGTGGCTGTATCCCAGTGCATACAGTAGGCGCTCAGCAAATGCCAGGCCACTGAATGGATGCCGTTGGACAAGCAGCTTCAGCACAGCCCCAGAGAGGTGGAGAAGGGGCTCCCTGTGCGACACATTGAGGCCGAGTGTTTCAGGGTAGTGAACTCGGGCGTCGTATTCCCAGAGAGAAGCCTGAGCCGAGGGGAAGGCCCCCCCATCCTAGGGAAGAGGGGCGTCGATGGGCAAAGCTCTGGGCCAGCGCGCGCAGCTCAGAGGCCCACAGCCCCGCAACTCAGGCCCCGGTGGTGGCGGGTCCCCAGGAAACCTCTCAAAAGACAGGGCCGAAGGAGGAGGAGAGCGCTGGCAGGGGGTCAGCGCCGGCTGCAGGGTCCCCTGGGTTGGGAGGGGGTCTGAAGCTTCCCTCTTCTCCCAGTCGCCCCTCCCCCCGCCTCCAGCAAGCAGGGACACAGACATGGAGGGAGGTGTGTGGCAGGGGTGTGACCCCCTCCTCTCAGCCAGAGCAGCCTGCAGGATACAAAGGGCAGACAGGGCCCATGCTCAAGTAAACACGGGTACTCACAGGGGCACGCACAGCCCCACGTCGCCACACCAGGCACGCACAAGCAGGAAGACACACGTGCCCAGCCACACGCTCCTGCAGCCGCACCCACGGGGACCCAGCAACGCCCGGCCTCTCCCGCCGGCAGTGACAACCCCACAGACGCCAGGCACGCGTCCTCGGCTGCAACCACCCAGGCCGGCAGGCCCAGACAGACACCGCCGCGGGCAGCGAGTGTGCCTGGAGTCGCTTGCCGGGACAGGGAGGCCACGGGTGTGTGGGCGCACCGACCTGCACCCAGCTGCCCCTGCCCAGGGAGCCCGGCCAAGCGGAGCGCCCCGCCCCCACGCCCCGGAGGGCTGCAGGGCTCCGAAAGCAAGCCGGGCATTGGTAGGTGCCTGCCGGGGCCAGAGCGGCTTCCACACACAGCACCTGCAACCTGCACGGCCCAGCTTCCTGCGGGCTCCCCCGTGGACCTGCCCGAAGCTTCGCCAGCCCGGGGTGCAGGAGCTTCAGGCACTGGGAGCTACCTGAAGCTGCTGCCTGGGGGACACTGTTCTGGTCCCTAACCTTGAGCCCACCGGGTCCCTGAACCCCAAGTCCCACTGGGTCCCTAACCCTGAGCCCATCTGAACTCTAAATCCTATGCCCCACCTGGTCCCTATATCCTGGACCCCATACGGTCCCTGAATCCTATGCCCAATCTGGTCCCTCCACCTTGGACCCCATCTGATTCCTGAATCCTATGCCCTGCCTGGTCCCTCCACCCTGAGTCTACCTGATGCCTAAATCCTATGCCCCGCCAGGTCCCTAACCCTGAGCACATCTGAACTCTAAATCTTAAGCCTCACCTGGTCCCTACACCCTGGACCCCACCTGGTCCCTGAATCCCATGCCCCGCCAGGTCCCTGACCCTGAGCCCATCTGAACCCTAAATCCTATGCCCCACCTGGTCCCTATATCCTGGACCCCACCTGGTCCCTGAATCCCATGGCAAATCTGGTCCCTGCACCCTGGACCCCATCTGACTCTAAATCCTGCTCACCGCCTGGTCCCTCCACCCTGGACCCCACCTGGTCCCATATCCTGCCTACTTACACCCTGAGCCCCACCTGGTCCCCATACCTCGTGCCTTCCTGGTACCTACACCCCGTGCCCACCTGGTTACTATCTTCTGAGCCCACCTGGCCCCTGCACGCGGTGCCCACTTGTATACCCGAGGCTACCAGGCCCTGTACTACGGAGCCCACGTGATCCCTGAACTCATCTGGTGCCCGTACCATGTACCTACCTGGTTCTTGCACACCGAGACCACCTGGTCCCTATACTCTGTGACTGCCTCCCTAACATCATGAGCCGCCTGGTTCCTATGCCCTGTGCCCACCTGGTTCCTATGCTCAGTGCCCAGTGGTCTCTATACCCTGAGCCCCACTCGGTTCCTATACCCTGAGCCCACCTGTTGCTGCACTCAGAGCCCATCAGACCCTGTACCCTGAGCCCCTGGTCCCCACACCCTGTGCTACCTGGCCCTCTATCCCAGCAGCCAACCCGCCCCTGTGCAGTGACTTATTCTCAGGCCGATAGGAGTTTGCGCCCCAGCCCCGGGAGTGACCAGCCAGGGTACCCAAGGCCAGTTCCCTGCCCAACATAGGGCTAGCTGTGGTACAGTCTATGCCCCAGAGCCCCCGGCTGAGGCTGAGGCATCCGCTGCCAAGACCCCCTCCTGCCTCTCTGTTTTCTGGGCCCCTCCCCTCCTCCTGAGCCCCCACCCAGATTCTAGGCCCAAGGCTCCCGATCTCTGGTTCTCCGAAAACGGCAGCAGGCATGGCCCAGGGAAGCGGACCCAAGGGCGGCTCCGGAGCACTGGTCAGGGTAGACTCCCGGTGGACCACGGCTGTGCAGCTGCGCTCTGCCCTGCACTGGCCTGAGACTGTCCACCTGGCACCATGGCCCTGGCACATGGGAACAAGGGCAGGGACGCCTGTGGGCGACAGCTTTTGCCGAGGGCCGTTGCGTTCCTGAAGGAAGGAAACGGAAATGTGGGTCCAGAGCTGGGGACCCACGATTTATTTATTTATTTATTTATTTATTTATTTATTTATTTATTTATTTATTTATTTTGCGGTACTGGGGATTGAACTCAGGGGCATTCTACCTCCGAGCTACACCCCCAGCCCTATTTTATATTCTTTATTTTGAAACCGGGTCTCACTAAGTTGCAGAGGGCCTCACTAGGTAGCTGAGGCTGGCCGCGAACCCGGATCCTCCGATCTCAGCCTCCCGAATGCTGAGATTACAAGTGTGTGCCACCACGCCTGGCTGGGACCCACGATTTAAAATCACCCTGGAGAGCCCAGGGCCTCCGCAGCAGCCCGGGGAGGCAGAGGCTCAAGGTCAAAGCCAGGCCCAGGGCCAAGGTGCAGAAGCCACAGAGCCACAGGGGAGGCTGGATTCTCCAGGCCTGTGAGCACGCTGAACCCCAACTCCTCAGAGCCCCTTGGGCTTGCAGAAAAGTCCTGGCCCCCTCTGCAAGACAGGGCCACGCCCTGCTCAAGGGTCATGCGGGGCTCTGGATGAGGCAGGTGACTTATGCACCATGCTGCCCCCACAGGTGTGACCGCCGCCCCTCCTGGCCCCAGCCCCAGCACCACCCACCTGGGAAGCACAGGCTCTGTCCAGGGCGGGACTGTGCACCCCAGAGCTGCAGCGCTGGTCAGTGGGGCCACCGGAGGGCCGCAGGCAGGGGGCAGCTGCAGAGAGTGAACCTGAGGAGATGGAGCTGGCGTCCTGGGGATACAAAGTGGCCAGAGTTTGCAGGACAGAGACGAGAGGGCTGTAGAAAGAGTGAACCTTAGAGATCTGCAGAACGTCCTCTCAAATACCCAGCAGGGTGTGACCAGCCTGGGGAAAAGCCACCTGAAGGGCTTAGGGCTGTGGGATCTGATGCCCGGGCAGAGGGCACCAGACAGATTAGGGAACCCCATGATCCCAGGGCACTGGGCAGAGTCCTGATAAAAGGGTCTTGCCCATTACCTAAGAATAATTAGCCCTGGATGGAGCAATGTTCCAGGCCTGCCTGACAAATCACAAAGCGAGGTCCAAAGGGGACAAACTGCTCCAAAAGATCCTCGCTGCATCCCAGAACAAAGCTCACTGCGCTCGAAGGACTGCAAAAGTATCCAGCAGCCAGCGCAGCCAGAGTCACGGCGTCTGCATCCCGGGGGAAGGCGGGAGGCCTGCAAAACGCCACCGGAAACAAGGAGGAGGACGTCAGGACATTGGAACTGCCCCAGGACAGACAGACACGGATGTTAGAGTGACAAGAGCACCCTAACGATCATGGCAAACACAGCCCACACGTGCAAAGAGCTAAGCAAAGACATGGAAGGTCTAAGAAAGAACTAGACTGGGTGTCCAGGCATGAACACAGCAGTGTCTAAGATGAAAAATACGCTGAGTGCGATCGCTGAAGACACACCGGCAGAACGTCCTCCCGACAAAAACAGAAAGAATTTTTAAAAATGAGAAGTGTCAAGCCGGGCGTGGTGACGCACGCTTGTCATCCCAGTACTTGGGAGGCTGAGACCGGAGAATCCGGGTTCATGGCCAGCCTCAGCTATCTAGTGAGGCCCTCTGCAACTTAGTGAGACCCTGTTTCAAAATAAAGAATAAAAAATAGAGCTGGGGGTGTAGCTCGGAGGTAGAATGCCCCTGAGTTCAATCCCCAGTACTGCAAAAAAAAAAAAAAAAAAGAGAGAGAAAGAAACCACGTAGACAAGAAACAATGAAGCAAGCAAGAAACAACAAAGTGAAATAGAGTGTTGGAAGAAAATCCCACCAATCTAGAATTCTATTTTCTGTGAAATTAGCCTTCAAAAAATAATAGGAAAAAATAAAGACTTTTACAATCAAAAAATGGAAGGAATTTATGGCCACCAGACCTGCCCTACAAGAAATGTTAAAGTACTTTGTTCAGATGGAGAAAATTATAGGTCAGAGACTTGAATATGCACAAAGCAAAAAAAGAACATCCAAGTAGGAATAAATGAAGGTAAAAATAATTTTTTCCTATTCTAAATTTGTCTAAAAATAGCTATTTGTTTAAAGTAATAATAGTAAGAATGTGTCTGGTAATCATAGCATGTGAATTAATTTAAGATTCATATTGCAAATTCTAGGCCACCATTGAAACAATTTTTAAAGTATAATTGATATGCTAAGAGAAGAGAGAAAATGGAATCGCCTAAATGCTTATTAAAATCAGGAAAAGGTGAAAAAATAAGCCTCCGGCAAAGACTAGAAAACAGTTACAAACATGAATGATATTCATCTAAATATAACCATAATCATTTTTATACGTGAGACATGAATGTGTCAAATAAAAGATAGCTTGTCGGAGTAGATTTAAAAAAAAAAAAGTCAAGACCCAGCTACACGTCCATCCATAAGATATTCACTTTAGATATAAGGACCTAGATAGATTAAAAAGTAAAGAAATTGAGAAAGATATACCATACTAACATTAATCAAAAGAAAGCTCTATTACATTTTAGACAAAACCTCAGAACAAGGAACATTATCGGGGATAAAGACAGGCATTGCAGCCGGGCGTGGTGGCGCACGCTTGTAACACTCAGGCTGAGACCTGAGGATCTGGGTTCGAGGCCAGCCTCAGCTACTTAGTGAGGCCCTCCGCAACTTAATGAGACCCTGTTTCAAAATAAAGAATAAAAAATAGGGCTGGGGGTATAGCTCAGAGGTAGAATGCCCCTGAGTTCAATCCCCAGTACCGAGAAAAAAAAAAAAAAGACAGGCATTGCATAAAATTTCTCCTTCTTCGTCTGGAGTCCCCCTTATGTCCCACTCTCTGCCTAGCTTCCACATATTAGAGAGAGCATCCGATATTTTACTTTTTGTGACTGAGTAATCTCACTTAACATAATGTTTTCCAGTTCCATCCATTTCCCTGTATGGACACATCTTTTAAAAAAGAATCTGAAACTTATGCCACATTTGGTTGAATAATTTATTTTGAGCATTAAAATGTTTCTATTATTAATTTAAACCATCACAATTCTGTCATTATTGACTTAAGAAAGATTCACTTAAGCTTCTGAAAAAATGTTTCCTTGGCAGATTTCTCTTTGAGACAAGTGTGTGCAATTGAATAAAAATGTATCCCAGTTATAAGTTAATAAGTGTGGGAAGAATATTGTTTATAAAACAGTTTCAATATTAAATACAGGACTTTTAAAGCACGTTTACATTTATTTTAGTTAGAATTTTGTTTTATTGCTGGGCATAGTGGTGCGCGCTTGTAATCCCAGTACTTGCGAGGCTGAGACAGGAGGATCAGGGTTCGAGGCCAGCCTCAGCTACTTAGTAAGACCTTCCACAACTTAGTGAGACCCTGTTTCAAAATAAAGAATAAAAATTAAGACTGGGGGTATAGCTCGGAGGTAGAATAGAATGCCCTGGGTTTCATCCCCAGTACTGCAAAAAAAAAAAAAAAAAAAAAAAGAATTTTGAATTTTGTTTTATTGATACATATTGAATTCTTTTTTTTTTAATTAAACACAAAACTTAGATTTCTGAAAGAGGGAAGGAAAAATAATATCTGGTGGTCCCAGAGTGTGCTGCTGTTGTTTGATTAACAAAGGGGAAATGTATAAATTCCATGAACTTAAATCTGTGATTCATTGCCTTAAAAACTTCTCTCTTAGAATTTCCATACTGCATGCCAAACCGATAAAATGGCTTTTAAATATGAATAGAAGACAAATGTCAGTTTGTATAAAAGTATCAACCAGGCATGGTGGCGCACGCTTGTAATCCCAGCATTCGGGAGGCTGAGACTGGAGGATCCAGGTTTGTGGCCAGCCTCAGCTACCTAATGAGGCACTCCGCAACTTAGTGAGACCCAGTTTCAAAATAAAGAATAAAAAAATAGGGCTGGGGGTGTAGCTCGGAGGTAGAATGCCCCTGAGTTCAGTCCCCGGTACCGCCAAAAAAAAAAAAAAGAATTATCAAGTAAAAACATTTACTACTTGCAGTAGAAAAAAAATGTTTACCTTTTGAATGTTACCTGTTTATGTAGAGCTCTTTAGATGTAATAAAAGAAAAGCCTTCAGTTAAATATATATATATATATATATATATATTTTTTTTTTTTTTTCTTAAGGATCTGGGCATGGTGGCACACACCTATAATTCTAGTACTTGGGAGACTGAGACAGGAGGATTGCAAGTTGGAAGGCATCCTTAGCAACCTAGCAAGATGCTGTTTTCAATTTTTTTAAAGGCTAAGGGTATATAGTTCAGAGGTGGGATGCCCCTGGGTTCCATTCCCAGTACCAAAAATATATATATTTTTAACTAAAAAATTCCACATATCAAAATTTGTGGGATCAGCAAAAGCAATGTTTTGAGAAGGAAAACATGTTATTAAGTGCATATATTAGAAAAAATGAAAAACCCAAGAAAGACCTAGAACCAATAACCCAGGCCTCTGTCTTAAGCCTAAAACAAGCAGAAGAAAAAAATTAAAACAAATGAGGGGCACGATTAGTGAAATTGGAAGCGAGAAAACCAACATAACCAAGAGCTAGTTCTTTGGGAATATTAATAACATGGATAAACATCTAGCCAGGCCAACCAAGAAAAAAAGACAAATACCCAACATCAAAAATGAAAAAAGCTAGCCGGGTGTGGTGGTGCATGCTTGTAATCCCAGTATTTGTACTTGGGAGGCTGAGACTGGAGGATCCGGGTTCACGGCCAGCCTCAGCTATTTAGTGAGACCCTGTTTCAAAATAAAGAATAAAAAATAGGGCTGGGTAGCTAGCTCAGAGGTAGAATGCCCCTAGGTTCAATCCCCAGTACCACAAAAAAAAAAAAAAAAAAAGAAAAGAAAAAGAAAAAAGCCACCACGACTGATCCCATGGACATTAAAAGCATAATTAAAGGAATTACATAACCAACTCTAAGCCCACACATTTCATAATTTAGAAATGGACCAATTTCCTGAAAGATGCAAGTAACCAAAATTTACACAAAAAGAAATAGATAACCTGAATAGCCCTGTATCCATTAGAGGAACTGAATTAATAATTAGTACCCTTCCCCCATGGTTTCAGGAGTGGATTCTACCAAAAAATGTAAGGAATAAGTGATACCAAATTCTCTACAAGCTCTTTCAGAAAACCACAGCGGAGGTAACACTTTCTAACTCATTCTATAAGAATGACATTACTCTCACCCCAACACTTAGACGGAAACATAAGCAGGAATAACTACAGAGTAATAGCTCTCCTGACTATAGATGCGAACACCCTCCAAATATTTGCAGCGTAAGTTGAACAATAAATAAAAAGAATTATGAACCGTGACCAAGTGGAATGTATTTGAATTGTACAAGGCTGAGTCAACAGTCAGAAGGTAATCAATGTAATCCAGGCATCAACAGACGAAAGAAAACCTAGGATCACATGAATTGAAGCAGAAAACGCATTTGACCTTGTCTTCTTCCCTTCAGGTTCTTTCTCCTCCTCCCCCTCCTCCCCCTCCCTCCTCCTCTTCTTCCTCTTCCTCTTCTCTTCCTCCTCCTTCTGCCCCATCTTTCCTTCCTCTCTATATACTAACAATGAATTATCCAAAAGAGAAATTAAGAAAGCAATCTCATTTATAATAGCACCAAAAAGAAAAAAAAAAATACTCCAATGCCCAACCACTGGAGTTCTTGAAACATGTCCTCTGTGGATAAATGGGCAATACTGTTTCCACATATGCTCTGCTTCTCTGGAAAACCCTGACTATGGCCACTCTCTAAGTTGGTATTTGGACCTGGAACTCGGAGCCAAAGAAATGAGCGGGATAAAAGTTGTGCTAATGCCAACTTTATTAGGGAAAAGCAACGAGCTTTACAGCCAGCAGAATTCAGAGGTTACTCAAGTTGACAAACTGTGCGACAGCCCTAAGCTCGTAGCAAAATAGATTATTCCCAGAAACGCTAAGTCGAGGTCTTTACAGAAAAGTCTATCTGGTTACAAAGAACATACGTATCTCTAGGGCTGTACTAAGTCAGAACGTCCTGGCTTGTCAGGAAGCAGGAGAACACAGCCACAGTTACATGTGTATACCGAATACACCAAGGGAAAGACTTTTGCCTTTCTTCTTAGAGTTTTCTCCCAAGACTCAAGTGTATTCCTCCACAAGATGCTTTTCAATGGCGTGTGTCCTGACACCTGAGTAATACAGATTTTGGAACCAGGAGTGGGTCTAAAAGAACCAAATTTTATCATTAGTAGTAGTAGTAGTATTAGCATTAGTATTAGTATTGTTATCATATTTTTTTTTTTTTTTCAGTACTGGGAATTGAACCCAAGGGCATTCTACCTCTGAGCTACACCCTCAGCCCTATTTTTTATTCTTTTTATTTTTATTTATTTATTTATTTATTTATTTATTTATTTATTTATTTATTTATTTTGTGGTACTGGGGATTGAACTCAGGGGCATTCTACCTCCGAGCTACACCCCCAGTCCTATTTTTTATTCTTTATTTTGAAACCAAGTCTCACTAAGTTGTGGAGTGCCTCACTAGGTAGCTGAGGCTGGCCACGAACCCGGATCCTCTGGCCTCAGCCTCCCAAATGCTGGGATTACAAGTGTGCGCCACCACGCCCGGCCTCTTTTTATTTTGAAACAGGGTCTCACTAAGTTGCGGAGGACCTCACCAAGTAGCTGAGGCAGGCGAACACAAATCCTCCGGTCTCAGCCTCCCAAGTACTGGAATTACAAGCGTGCGCCACCACGCCCGGCTAAGAACCAAATTTTAAATATGAGATTCCTCAGCTGGTTTGGGGATTTCTGGAATTGGCTCAGATGGTTGGACATAAAAAATGTTAAGGGATCTACTTTCATTAGTACAGATAGCTCATAGTTGGTGCCTTCTTGTCGGGATGATGAAGAGGAGCTGGTTGATCATCTGGGGAATGACACCGTATCTGGGCATGGTGTTGGTCCCAGCGGCTGGATGATTGAGCCGTCAACGGTAGCCATAGCCGGGCCGGCCTTGGTAAGTGAAGTCCATGTGTCTGAGCCCATTGATCACCGCCATCTCCGCCACCATGCTCACGAGCATGTGCCACACCCAGGCTTTGAATCAGCACCCAGTATTATGGTCTAGTTTCTGCCACAATCAAGATTCACACTTTTGGAGGCAGGCGTGGTGCCTCACGCTTGTAATTCTAGTACCTGGGAGGCTGAGACAGGAGGATCCGGGTTCTCGGCCAGCCTCAGCTACTTAATGAGGCCCTCCACAACTTAGTGAGACCTTGTTTCAAAATAAAGAATAAAAAATAGGGCTGGGGGTGTAGCTCAGAGGTAGAATGCCCCTGGGTTCCATCCCCAGTACCGAAAAAAAAAAGAATAAAGAATGAGGAGTCGTAGAAGATAATTATAAATACCAGCTCTGACGACATGCCCAGTTACAAAACTAAGATTAATTGCTCTGTGTAGGTCCTCCCTATTTGGTTAAGAGTGCATGTGTGTGTGTGTGTGTGTGCATGTGTGTGTGTGTGTGTGCATGTGTGTGTGTGTGTGTGTGTGTGCGTGTGTATACACATATATTAAGGGAGTGTCCTTGTTTTCTTTCCTCTCTCATTCCTTTATCACGTAACATAAGAAGCCTAGAGCTGGGTGTGGTGGCACACGCCTGTAATTCCAGTACTTGGGCGTCCGAGACAGGAGGATCGCAGGACCTCATCAACGGATTAAAACATTGCGCCTTCATAATTGAGTGGACCGCTGGGAGGTGGTGGAGACTGTACGGCTTAGGGCCTCGTTGGGGGAAGTAAGTCACTAGAAGTGTACACTGGAAGGGTATATAATGGCCTTTCTCCCTCTGCTTCCTTTCTTTTTTTTTTTTTTTTCCCAGGTTTGCAAAATAACCTTTATTTTAAAGTGAATATGCGCATTACAGGAAGCAAAAACCCAAGAAGCAAAGAACAAAGTCATCAGTCACAAGCAGCTTAGATGGCCGTGGCTTCCACCTCCTGTTCACATACACAACATCTCATCTGTGTGATCAAGATCATAGTACCTATGGTGCTTTTCCACACAGCGAGAATAGTCACCAACTCAAAATCCCAAAGCTACAAGAGGATTTTTTTTTTTGGCGGTACTGGGGATTGAACTCAGGGGCGTTCTACCTCCGAGCTATACCCCCAGCCCTATTTTTTTTTTTTATTCTTTATTTTGAAACAGGGTCATACTAAGTTGCGGAGGGCCTCACTAGGTAGCTGAGGCTGGCCGTGAACCCGGATCCTCCGGTCTCAGACTCCGGAATGCTGGGATTACAGGCATGCGCCACCACGCCCAGCTACAAGAGGATTTTTTAAAACCACAGATATAGTGCACCAACTCAATGTATTAGAAAAAACTGGGATCCTACCTTTCGTGGGGACAGAAACTTCACTGAAGACAAAAATAGTGACAGGCTTTTAGAAAGGCACATTGGCAGAGTTAAAGACTGCATTTTCTTAATGCTCGATTTAAAGTGAGACATAAAGACAAGAGTATACCAAACATATTTCTAAGAGAGTTACCAGATTTCCACTACTAAAATATTAGCTTGAAAGCAGGATCCAGTGATGAAGGTATTACTGTGGAATGCACACACACCAAGGGCTCACATCAAAATGTAAATCTGAGCAACACTCCCTTCCATCTCTGTGTCCTTCCTTCCGCCCTCTGCTGCCAGCCCGATGAACCAGTCCTGATGCACACTGCCCAGAGGGGTGACAATTCCATGCCTGAGACGCACCTTTCTTAACAATTATAACAAGAAGGTATTTACAAGTTGGCTAATTCACTAGCTCTACTTTTCACCATATACTGTCACCTTAGGACATCTGTGAAGCTGAGGTGTTAGGACATAAATATAAACTTTGTGCACAATGAACTAGCAGTTTTTCTCTGCTACATGCCACCACTGCTGCCATGATATTCTGCCCCACCTGGGTCTAAAGCAATGGCACCAGGGGACCCAGGCTGAAACCTCTGAGACCATGAGACCAAATAAACCTTTCCTGTTCTACGTTGACTTTGTCAAGCATTTTGTCATAGCCACAGAAAGCTAAGTAACACAGCCATTACTAGTGGGGTGTGTGTGTGTGTGCGTGTGTGTGTGTGTGATACTGGGGATTGAACCTAGGGGCATTCTACCTCCAAGCTACACCCTCAGTCCTATTTTTTAATCTTTATTTTGAAACAGGGTCTCACTAAGTTGCAGAGAGTCTTACTAAGTAGCCGCGGCTGGCCACAAACCCAGATCCTCAGATCTCGGCCTCCCAAGTACTGGGATTACAAGCGTGCACCACCATGCCAGGCTTTAGTGTTTTAATAACACACTTCCCCAAAGCGCCACCTCTGAACACGGCTGTACTGGGGACCAGGCCTCGACGTATGACCTTGGGGTGTTCCAGATCCAAACTATAACAACGGCCAAAATTTTTCCAGATTTGAAGAAACCTCTTGCCGTGGCTGGGCCAAGGTTTGAGTGTGTTCCCCCAGGATTCACCTGTTGACGTTTCATCCCTACTGGGAGGGATTAGAGAGTGGAAACTGACTCTCACTACGGCGTTTAGAAGTGGGGCTTGAAGACATGACTTTATATGAAGGATTTCCTTCCTCCACCCTCCTTTCCCCTTCCCTGCCTCCCCCCCAACCCCCTTTCACTCTTCAACTGGCCTCTCTCATTTATCTGAAGACCCTTTTTGCTTCCTATTTTTTTTTTCTCTCGCTTCCACAGATGAGAGAAAACACGATCCTCGACTTTCTGGGACTGGCTGGTCCTACTTGGCGCTGTATTCTCCGGGTCCACTCATTTTCCCGCAGATGACCTACTTTTGTTCTTCTTGGTGGCTGAGTAAAATTCTATTTCAGGTATATACCACATTTTGAGTAATCCATTTGTCTGTTGACAATACCTACCGATCTCGCTAGCATGTGTGGGGCCGGAGGAGGGGACAGAGGGTGGGACGTGGAGGGTGACACACCGAGTGCTGTGGGAATGTGCCCATGTGTCACTCTTGTATAATTGCAATTCACCAATGACGCTATAAAAACAAAGAAGTGGGGCAGTGGCATGTGTCTAGGATGAGACAGGATTATCTGGATGGAGCCCCATGATTGAGTCCTGGTAGCTTTATAAGAGGAGTGGAAGAGCCGGGCGTGGTGGCGCACACTTGTCATCCCAGCATTTGGGAGGCTGAGACTGGAGGATCCAGGTTCGCGGCCAGCCTCAGCTACCTAGTGAGGCCCTCTGCAACTTAGTGAGACCCTGTTTCAAAATAAAGAATAAAAAATAGGGCTGGGGGTATAGCTCAGAGATAGAATGCCCCTGAGTTCAATCCCCAGTACCGCAAAAAAAAAAAAAAAAAAAGAGGAGTGGAAGAGACCAGAGGAGACGCACACACTCCCGTGCGCCCCGTCTCTTGCCAGGTGATGCCCTGCGCTGCCTCAGGGCTCTGCCAGCAAGAAGGCCATTGCCAGGTGTGACCCCCTTGACCTTGGACCTTCAGAACCATCAACCAAAATAAAATAAACCATGCCAATAAATGTGATGGTTTAGATGGAATGGGAAAATTCGCTAAAAACAGCGGCAACAACAAATTAAAGCCGGGCAGGGTGGTGCCTGCCTGCAATTCCAGCTACTAGGGACACTGTGGCAGGAAGATGGCAAGTTCAAGGACAGCCTCAGCCACTAGCGAGACCCTAACTCGAAAATAAAGAGGGCTAAAAGTGTAGCTCAGTGGTAGAGTGTCCCTGGGTTCATCTGTAGTAATATAAACATAATATATACTATATAAATAGCATATATACTAAATAGTAAATAGTGTATATATATACACCATGGTATGTACATATATATACTTAAATATATATATTTATTATTATTTATATATGTGTGTATATATATATATACAAAAGTCATGCAAGAAAAAATGTGTGTGTGTGTGTAAGCTGAATTTATAGTAAAAAACCTACTCACAAAAAAAACTTCATGGCTTCCCGGGTGAATTCTACTACACACTCAAAAAAGAATGATGCCAATTTATATACAAACTCCTCCTGAAATTGACCAGGAGAAAACACATCCCCCTTGTTTCTATGAGACAACCATGGCCTGGATACCAAAGTTGGACAAAGACACCAGAGAAAAAGAAAGCTGAGGCCGAGAGCTGTCACCCAAACAGATGCAAGGATTCTAAACAGAAACCAACGCAAAAGCATATGAGAAGGATACTGTATCCTTACTGAGTGGGGTTCAAGAATGCAAGGTTGGTTTAACATTTGAAAAGCAAACAATGCAAATTTCCACATTAACAAAACTCAAAAAGAAAAGCAGCATCTTATGCTTGCATTGTCAGGGTTCTCCAGAGAAATGGATAGTGTGTGTGTGTGTGTGTGTGTGTGTGTGTGTGTGTGTGTGTGTGTACAGTTGGTCCTCTATATCTGTAGGTTCCACATCTGTGAATCCAGCCAACTGTGGAGTGAAAATATTTAGAAAAAAGACCGTGTCTATATTGCACATGGATCCACATTTTTCTTGTCATATTCCCTAAACAATAAAGAATAAGAGCCATTTCTATAATTCTACATTTTATTAGGTACAGTACGTCATCTAGAATGATTTAAAGTATATGGGAGGCTGTGTACAGGTCATGTACAAATACCGCATCATTTAATATAAGGGACTTGAGCACCTATGGAGGTTGGTATCTGCTGGGGTCTTGGAACCCACCCCCACGGACACCAAAGGATGGGAGGCTATCTTGGTCAGGGTTCACTAGAGTAACAGAACTCATGGCACGCATATCTGGTAAAGGGGATTTATCAAATCAGCTTGCAGTCCAAAGCAGTGTAGTCCCAGGTTGCCGACTGCATGTGGACAGCCAGGGGAACCAGCAGCTGGTCCAGTGGTCCAAGAGCTGGAGACTCAGAATCGGAGCGATCGCTAATCAGTCCAAGATGGAAAGGCCAGGAGCCTCTCTGGAGAAATGGTAGTGAAGGTTCAGTCAAAGAGCTGAAGACCGATATGGCACTTTCTTCAGGAAGAACCACGCATGCGTTCACCTGGCTCTCTCCTTCTTTTATGCAGGTCCTGCGCCTATCAGACGAGTGTTACCTGCATTCAGGGCAGGACTGCCCCTTCAATCTGCCGTGACACAGCCAGCCATCTCATCGACGCACCCAAAGTCACCGAATCGCAGGTGTTTCATGGTTCAGTCAGGCTGATGATCCAGGCTCGCCATCCCAGACGTGTAAGGAGGTGCGAGTCCACACTCTGCAGGGGAGGTGTGTCACCGGAGGGGGACACTCACCCCAGGACCAGTGGGCTTCTTGACACACGTCACAGAAATGAATTTAAGGACATGTCAATTAGAGGCACAGAGAGTTATTTAGGAAAGCAAGGAATATACAGTTAAGGGGAACTGCGGGCCATTTCAAGAGAGAGAGACACTTTTGGGGTTCTCGGGCTCTTTTTTTTTTGTGGTACTGGGGATTGAACTCAGGGGCATTCTATCTCTGAGCTATACCCCCAGCCCTATATTTTATTCTTTACTTTGAAACCGGGTCTCACTAAGTTGCAGAGTGCCTCACTAAGTAGCTGAGGCCGGCCGAGAACCCGGATCCTCCGGTCTCAGCCTCCCAAATGCTGGGATTACAAGCATGCGCCACCATGCCCGGCTCGGGCTCTTCTTTTAAAGGAATCTGGGCGAGAGGTGGGCGTGGGAGGGCCCGCAAGGACAGGACGGCTTCAGTCCAGTGATCACAAGACAGTTTACAAGACTGAAGTGGTCTCCGTTTACCGATCAGAAGAAAACGTTGGAAAGTCTAATGATGGGTTTCTGAAAAAGTCGTAACTCTCTTTGTGTAATCTATTTATTGCATGGGCCCAATTAACATTGCTCAAGATAATTTTTGTAAGGGAGTGAATTTCCAGTAATTTAAAGATTCACA
Organism: Graphiurus murinus; assembly: GCA_004027655.1. NCBI lineage: Eukaryota > Metazoa > Chordata > Mammalia > Rodentia > Gliridae > Graphiurus > Graphiurus murinus. Next base: position 5,233 of record PVLC010020034.1, on the reverse strand, counting down.
GATTTCTCTGAAATTTGGGAGTGGCCGGCCTGGGAGGAGAACTACCTGGGGGAGTGACCGGCCAGGAAAGGCATGCGGAAGTGAGCGGGGATTCTATGTCCTTGGTCTTCCTTTTCTCTCCTTTGTATCTCCCTTTTATTTCTTCTATCCTTCAGCAGGTAACACACTGTGGAGCCAGGAGAGAGAAGCAATATCCTGGGCTTTGTTAACTATCCTACATCTTTGTGTCCAGGGAGTCGGTGTTCATTCTATGAAAGCTGTCTTTCACTAATCGGAGGACTACTACATGATGCAGGGACTCTGTTCTCTCCAGGGGCCACCAGTTCAAATGTTCATCTCACCCAGGAAATACCTTAACTTAGCCGGGCGTGGTGGCGCACGCTTGTAATCCCAGCATTCGGGAGGCTGAGACCGGAGAATCCGGGTTCTCGACCAGCCTCAGCTACCTAGTGAGGCACTCCACAACTTAGTGAGACCCTGTTTCAAAATAAAGAATGAAAAAAAAATAGGGCTGGGGGTGTAGCTCGGAGGTAGAATGCCCCTGAGTTTAATCCCCAGTACCGCAAAAAAAAAGAAAGAAATACCTTAACTTGATGAGGTAGAATAGAAGGAATAAAATTTAGGCAGAAAAGAGACGGATTGGGAAGGAAAGGAAAATGTGGTTTCGTTTTAACACAGCTTGCTCATCCTTAAAAATCCAGGCCCATTCATAATGGGCTGACTCCATATCAGAAATCCCTGAGGTGATTAAATCCTAAGAGCATCATTTTTTTGTCAGAGCTCCATTCGCCTCTCAAAAGGAGTCACATCTATTGTAAGAAGGACCCCACATCCCTGACTTCCTGTCTCCACTCCGGGAGAATCCTACCTAAAATTTTGTCACTTTTTTTTAAGACTCCCAAGGATGAGGGACCAATATCCCATGCTGTCCCAGATTCCCTATTCCCCGCCCTGGACTCCTGAACCAGCCCATCTCTAGGTGTGATATAAAAAAGATGGAGAGAGACCATGCTCTCCTTCTCTCTTCTCTTCTCTTCTCTTCTCTTCTCTTCTCTTCTCTTCTCTTCTCTTCTCTTCTCTTCCTCCCTCCCCCCCTTCTCTCTCTCTCTCTCTCTCTCTCTCTCTCTCTCTCTCTCTCTCTCTCTCTCTCTCTTTCAGCCACACTCTTGGAGACTTCTGAGATGACCCGTGTCCTCTCCCCTGTGCCTTCCCTTTAAAATAAACGTCTGCCTTTGTCCCCATCTGGTGCGTGTTGAAGTTCTTTTCATCACTAAGGCAAAGGCCAAGAACCTGCAAGACCCACAACAAACTGAAACACTCAGATAATGTTTAACCAAATACCTGGCGACAGGCTGAATTGATTCAGTTTGATACATAAAATTGACCATCATAATGCTAAAAAAAAAAAGTACCTAACAATATCCAATATCCATTCCTGACATGAACTCTCTGTAAATTAGGAACAGAAGTGAGCTTCTTCAACCCAATCTATGAAAAACTTAGAGTTAATATAATTATTTAATGGTGAAGGACAGAAAGAACTCTTTCAAAGATGAGAAACAAGATCGGGCTCTGTTCTACCCAATAGAAAAAGATAAATATATATACTGAATTCAAGTGGAAGACAAAAAACTGCCTTTATGCCAGGGGTGGTGGCACACGCTTGTAATCCCAGTACTTGGGAGGTTGAGACAGGAAGATCGCAGGTTCGAGGACAGCCTCAGCAAGTAGTGAGACTCTCATCAACCAAGCGAGATCCTGTTTCAAAATAAAATTAAAATAGAGGCCGGGCCTGGTGGCGCACGCTTGTAATCCCAGCATTCGGGAGGCTGAGACCGGAGGATCCGGGTTCGTGGCCAGCCTCAGCTACCTAGTGAGGCCCTCCACAACTTAGTGAGACCCGGTTTCAAAATAAAGAATAAAAAATAGGGCTGGGGGTGTAGCTCTGAGGTAGAATGCCCCTGAGTTCAATCCCCAATACCACAAAAAATAAATAAATAAATAAAATTAAAATAGGGGTGGAGGTGTAGCTCAGAGGTAGAATGCCCCTGGTTCAATCCCCAGTGCCACACACACACACACACACACACACACACACACACACACACACACACAAACTGCCTTTTTTGTAGACAGGATGATTGTCTATATAGAACATCAAATGGAATCTACATAAAACAATCAATTTGAAAATTTAAAAAATTTGCTTTTTTTTACATTTTATTTTTAAATTTTAATTTTTTCACTGTTAATCATTTATTTAAATACCTTTATTGATAGCCTCATAAAGGAGCCGGAAGTGGTGGTGCACATCTAGAGGATCACAGGTTCAAGGACAGCCTTAGCAACATAGTGAGGTTCTTAGCAACTTAGAACCTATTTTCAAACAAAAAAATTTTTTTTTAAGGGCTGGGGATGTAGCTCAGAGGTAGAATGCCCCTAGGTTCAATCTCCAGGACCACAAAATATAGTAGTAGTAGTAGTAGTAGTAGTAGTAGTAGTAGTAATATAGCTGTGCGTGGTGGCATATGCCTATAATCCCAATACTTGGGAGGCTGAGACAGGAGGATTGCAGGTTTGAGCAACCTCTGCAATAGCGAGACTCTCAGCAACCTACCAAGACCCTGTTTCAAAATATAAAATAAAAAGAACTAGGGGTATAGCTCAGAGGCAGAATCCCTCTGGGTTCAATCCCCAATACTATACACATACACACCTCAAAAATGTAAAAATTTCAAGGGATAAATCTGAGAAAAAATATGTGTAAGGCTGGCATGCTAAAAACTATAAAACATTTCTTAAAAAAGTAAATAATGATATAGTTGATCCTCCCATATTTGTGGCTTTCACATCTGCAGAGTCAACCAAGGGGCGATTCAACCACCTGCAGATGAAAAATATTAGGAAGCATTTACGTATTCATTGCATAAACATGTGCAGACTTTTTTCTTGTCATGATTCCCCAATCGACACAGCATGACAACTATTTATATAGCACTGACATTGTATTAGGTCTGATAAGTCTCCAGAGATGACTTAAAGCCGATGGGAGGGCGTGAATATTTCACCATTTTATATACGGGACTTGAGCATTCCAAGGCTTGGTATCTGGGGGGGGGGGGGTCCTGGAACCTACCCACCACAGATGCTGAAGGCTGGCTATTCTTTTTTTTGTGGTACTGGGGATTGAACTCAGGGGCATTCTACCTCCGAGCTACACCCCCAGCCCTATTTTTTATTCTTTATTTTGAAACAGGGTCTCACTAAGTTGTGGAGTGCCTCACTATGTAGCTGAGGCTGGCCGCGAACCCGGATCCTCCGGTCTCAGCCTCCCGAATGCTGGGATTACAAGCGCGCGCCATCACGCCCGGCTGCTATTCTTAAATAAATGGAGAAATACACTGAGTCATAGATTTTAAAATACAAAATTATTAAGATGTCAGTCTCTGACAAACGAATCTATAGATTTAATGAATTGCAAAAAGTATCCCAGCAAGTTTCTTACAGAAATTGAGGAGCTGATTTCAAAGTTCCCAAAGGTTCTACTGTAGCCAAAACAACTCAGAGATAGAGCAACAAAATTGGGTACTAACACTATTTAATTTCAGCCTCATTATAACAGGGCAATAATCAAGACAGTGTGCTACTGGCAAAATAAGAGGGAAATAAATCAACGCACAGGCCAGAGTCAAGAATTAGATCCACATGTATGAGGATAGCTATTTACAATAAAGGTGCGGAGGCCATTCAATAGAGTATCTTAGCCAGACAGGGTGGCGGACACCTATAATCTAGTGCTTGGGAGGCTGAGACAGGAGGAACGCAGGTTCGAGGACAGCCTCAACAACTTAGCAAGACCCTGTTTCAAAATAAAAAGGGCTGGGGGTGTAGCTCAGAGATAGAAGTCCCCTGGATTCAATCCCCAGTACGGAAAAAAAAGAAAGAAGTGTATCTTTTCAGCAAATGGCCCTGGAAACAATTGGCTCTTCATGTGCAAAAAGAATGTTGCTATTTTGCTCACACCTCGCACCATATTCAAAAATTAATTCAAAATTAGCTGGGCGTGGTGGCCCACACTTGTAATCCCAGTACTTGGGAGGCTGAGACAGGAGGATCTGGGTTCGAGGCCTGCCTCAGCTACTTAGTGAGGCTCTCTACAACTTAGTGAGACCCTATTTCAAAATAAAGAATAAAAAATAGGACTGGGGGTATAGCTCAGAGGTAGAATGCCCCTGGGTTCAATCCCTAGCAACACACACACACACACACACACACACACACACACACACACACACACAAGTTAGTGGCCCAGTATAAAACCTAAAATTCTGAAACTTCTAGGGGAGACAATCCTTTTAATCTCATGTTTGATACCAAAAGGAACGAATAGATAAACTTCACCAAAATTGAAAATTTGCACTTTTTTAAAAAATGCAGTGTAAAAAGAGTGAAAACACAAAATATCAACTAGAGAAGATATTTCCAAATCATATTCTGATGGGAGACCTTGTGTGTGTGGGGGGGTGTACAGGGGACTGAACCCAAGGGCAGTCTACACACTACACCCCCAGTCCTATTTTATTTTTTATTATTGATTTATTTATTTTTGATACTGGGAATCGAACCCAAGGTCATTCTGCCTCCAAGCTATACCTCCCACCCTATGTTACTTTTGAAACAGGGTCTCACTAAGTTGCCGAGGGTCTCGCTAAGTTGCTGAAGATGGCCTCAAACCAGTGATCCTCCTGTCTCAGCCTCCCAAGTATTGGGATTACAGGTGTGCGCCCCAACGCTCAGCCTGACAGAGGACTTATACTCAGAGTATTCACTGTATGCTCCTTGTATACTCTCATAAATCAATAATAAGAAAACAAACATTCTAATAAAAATGGGCAAAATATATATGGAAACCATCTATACATTTGGCCAAAGAAGATACATAGATGATAAGTACAGTGATGCAGACAAGCTCAGCATCGCTAATCGTTATAAAATGCAAGCACACCTATTAGAAAGGTTTAAAAAATTTCTTAACCTGGGATCTTGTTGGTGAGACTCTCAGAAACTGGAATCCTAATGTTCTGTGGGGTGGGAATGTAAGATCCTATGATCGCTTTGAACAATAGTTTTGGTAGTTTCTTTCCTTCTTTCTTTCTTTCTTTCTTTCTTTCTTTCTTTCTTTCTTTCTTTCTTTCTTCCTCCTCCTCCTCCTCCTCCTCCTCCTCCTCCTCCT
>PVLC010020033.1:0-29761 GCA_004027655.1 Graphiurus murinus | reverse complement strand
ACCCAGATCTTCAGGATAATAAGAATTGAGGTACCTTGAGCTTCTCCTTCCATTTTGTGACCCGGTTCATTCTTTTCACTCTGTCTAGAATAAATTCCTGTCATCCTTGAAGATGTGGAATATGCTAATTTTGCCTTTAATAATTAAAACTCTAAATGGCTTTTCAGTGTTTTCATTATAGTCTGATTCCGTGCAAAATAGATATTTCTTCTTAAAGCACTCCTAAGACAAGACTGAAGATTTAACAATAAAACATTTAAAGCCTCGTCTTTAATGTAGATGGAGATATTTTTACAACCCTTTTACTATTTAATTACGACTTAATTATTGAAGGCCTCATGCTACAGGCGAAAATCTTTTGGAAACAACTAAACATCGCCATTTCCAGTTCATGGAAAATAGTGGATTTTAACTAAGAGTTACACACATATAGGCAGGAAAATGTCAAGCCCGGTGTGATGGCACATACTTGTAATCCCAGCATATGGGAGGCTGAGACCGGAGGATCTGGGTTCGAGGCCAGCCTCAGCTACCTAGTGAGGCATTCTGTAACTTAGTGAGACCCTGTTTCAATAATAATAATAATAATAATAATAATAATAATAATAATAATGATAATGATAATAATAATAATAATAAAATGTCACCAAGTTTGGTCTTGTGTTCACAATGTCTTGATGCCATCCATTCCTTTAAAATATTTCACACTGATGTCTCATTTTAACAAGCATTGTACTCTTCTCCAATATCTAATTAAGTTGCTTTTAATACTAACAGAGACACATCCAAGGTAAAGTGTGACTCTCCTGCTAGATCGAGCTCCATCAGTCTAGTGATTGCTACCCTTTTTTCTCAAGCTCACCAAATATCAAAATTCACCTTAGTCTCCTCCTTAGGTAATCCTCTGGGTTATAACTCTGACCTAGTAATTCAGAAACTCTAGGGATAGAGATCATGTTTAAGAAGCTCTTCGGATAATTTTTAGGTAAAGTTTGGGAATCATTGCCCCAAGCTGGAGGTGACCTACTTGTTTCTGGACAAATACACACTTTATAGGATAGAATAATTGCTTTATAAAGCTTTAAGAAACTTTAAAATTCTTTCACACCCAGTAAATACCAATGTTCACACACCCGAAAAAAAGTAAAAAAAAAAAAAACTACCAAGAATTGTCAAAGAAAGGACAATAGAAGCACTTATGAATAGTTCAGAGCTGTCCTCCCACATCATCTCCTTGGGCTTGAATCACTGCTTTGTAAAATACTAGTTTAGTAAACTTTAACATCTTATCTTACTATGCCTAAATTTCCACATCTGAATAATGTGGATAAAAACAGTACTGACAGATGTAATTCCAGTCAAAGCATATAAAAGTAACACTGGCTCACATCAGTCATCTCAGTACTTGGGAGGCTGAGACAGGAGGATCCCAGGTTTGAGGCCAGCCTCAGCAACTTAGCAAGATCTTATTTCAAAATAAAAAAAAAAAATTAAAAAATGCTGGAAGTGTAGCTCAGAAGTAAAATGCCTTGGGTTCAATCCCTAGATTAAAATACAAACAACAACAATAACAACAACAAAGCAAGTAAACAAACAAACAAAAACATGCAAAGCAGCTTAAACAGCACTTAGTACTAGGGTGCTAGCTGTGAGATCATAATGCTAGTGTATGACACTGGGTAATGAAACATTTCTAATCTACATGTAGGCAAATGTGTGTCTTTTTCTACAATTATGTCTAACTGCAGTTAGTTCGTTTTAAGAAGCAGAAAACTCCCCAAGATAGAAATGGTTTCAAATTAATTGCTGCCTCAAGAAAATAAAACTTTCAGAAACAGGCCAGGTGGCTTAGTACTGGGTCACATTTTCAACACAAGGAGGTTTTCAGTGAGGCGCTGGGGCAGAACAAATTGGTTCAGTGTCTACTGTGGAAATAAGGGATTCCTTCAGACCAATCCAAATAGTAACTCCACTAGTTCCCAGAAGATAAACACGAAGAGACAATCGAACCTTTGGTTCAGACTCTTACTTTTCTCCTACTTCTCTGCATTTCTCACCTTCAGGGACCCAGGACAGGCTGCCAGTAAACCTGCTGTGCTCCTGCAGGAAACACTGATGCAGGTCTGTCTGTTAAACTAATTGTTGCACCCGAGGCAGTGGGTGACTGTAATTCATTAGTAACATTTTGTATCAGCAGGTCTCCTAAGCAGGTTTAATATCTGAGGTTGAATCTGGATTCAGATTCACAGGGGAATACTGTAGCTTGCACTTAGCTATATAGGAGAAGAGCTGCAATAAGAAACTCTGAAAGATGATAGAATCAGAGTGCAGTCTTCTTTGTACCTAAGTGCCAGAAAAGAGCATATACAGTCCTGAGGTTGCCTGGCTGGTCATGTGAAGAGATATGAAGAGAGAAGTAGAGTCAGTTTGCTACCAATGTGATCAAGGTACATTGTAAATCTAATTTTGGATGTTTGTCATAGCAAAAGAGAGTTGCTATTTCCAATTAATTATTCAGATTTTCTTTACCAGTATCATAAACAAACAAACAAACAAACAAACAAAAATCATTCTGGAAATATTCACAAAATGATGGAAACTAAGTGAACCACAAGATATTTTAAATTTCAACCTTTGTAAATACAAAAGTCAATTTAGAAAAGTTTTCCTCATGCCCAAAGTATACAGTAAATATAATGAAAAAGTCTTTTACATAAGGGTAGCTAATTGAATTATCTATTAAGAGTTTAATGGATGCTAAAAATTGTGTTAAAGTAATTCCTTGTAACTCTATATTCTGTATTTTACAAGTAACAGTAATAAGTTACAAGTTGTTTGCCTTTGACATTTTTGCAAGGGTAAAATTACAAATTTCATTAGAAAGATACTACCAATTAAAATCTTTAAGTAGCCGGGCGTGGTGGCGCACGCTTGTAATCCCAGCATTCGGGAGGCTGAGACCAGAGGATCCGGGTTCGCGGCCAGCCTCAGCTACCAAGTGAGGCACTCCGCAACTTAGTGAGACCCTGTTTCAAAATAAAGAATAAAAAATAGGGCTGGGGGTATAGTTCGGAGGTAGAATGCCCCTGAGTTCAATCTCCAGTACCACCCCCCAAAAAAAAAATCTTTAAGTAGATTAATCTTAAAGAAAGATACATTAAAGTAGTGCCTCCCAAGGTTCCTAAATGTTTGTGGTATGGTTATGATAACAAATTTATTTTAAAAAATGCTCAAAAACTAAAGGAAATATTTATTTTTAACATTTCAGGAATAAAACATAAATGTAATAGGACAAGTAAAAGTGTGATGTTGCATAGGGTTTAAATAGCAGTTAACCAACATCATCCATTCCCATCTAAGGTTACTTATCAGAGCACTTGCAGTAATTGGGAGTAAAATGTGGGTCTCTAGAATTTACAGGAAGTATGGTTCCTTGGATCCCCAGATGAATGAGACATTCCCTGTGAAAGATCATTGTACTGAATATGGTATAAATAGGATAATTGTATAACAGGTGAATACGCTTGAACTGCATTGTTTGGATATTCTCAATTAACTACTCGATGCAGTATAATTAGCATTGAGAACACACACCATATCTCTCCTTATCTTTTTTGTTCAATATCCTTGTTCTTTTAATAGTCAATTGTCTGCATCAATCCAACATGTTGTTTATTGAAGGTGCTATGGTAATAGATTTGAATTGTGTGTAATTTACTACCAAGTTGCTAACAATACAGGAAGCACAGAAAAGGCAATTGATGACTATAAAGGTATTTTAGCTGCTATGATGAAAAAAGAGAATGTAGTCACTTCCATATTTGGAGATACGAGGTAAGAATTACTTTATAGAGAAGGTAATAATGGGGTTGGATCTAAAGATTAGTAGACAATAATCACATGAACCATGCAGTGTATGTGACCAAGCACTAGAGCAGAACAAGCCACATAAATTCAAGGAACAACAAGAAATTCATGTCAGTAAGACTTTAGGTCCTGGGAGGAAGAATTTCAGAGGAGAGGAGAGATTCCAGACACAGTTCTTTTTATATTAGAGAACAACTGTCATATGGGTACTCACATATTCCTTATCTCATAGAACTTGGAATGAAGATACAAAACACATACTTTACAGCCAATAAGCAAGCAATATGAACTAATATGGCATAAATGTGATTAATATTCAGTTAATTCAAGACCAAATATGCTACTTTTTATAGAGAATCACTAAGTTATTTTTACTTAGTGCAAATATTTTGAATTAGAAAGATTCTGTGTATTTGTAAACTATGTATAAAAACTCACAAATAACTATGTATGAAAACTCATTTATAACAAAAAATGAAATAAAAAGAGTAATTTTTCTTTGAGGTCCATAGTTTAAAAAAAGCATTAGAAAAAGCAATATTATTAGTGTCTAGGTATAATTATCCTCAGAGAGGTTTATTGCTGACAGGAGTATATCTGAGGATGTGGTTTATTTTCAGGGGGGAAATAACAGGCTAAATCATTTTTACTTGAATGAGAAAATAGATATCATTGATTAAATTTTACCTGATTCAGGTTCTAGAACTAGAAAACAGTCTAATACATGAAAAAAAAAAAAAAACTTGAATTCTGAGCTTTTCAAATGATTTGTGTATACTGAGGAACTCCAGATGTCAATACGTATAAAAATTTTCCACATACATTGCATACAAACTTCTGAAATGAAACAGATGATCAATCTATTTTTTGTGGAATTCATAATCCCACAAATAACAAAACTTTTTTTCTTACCCATGTATGAAATTTGTGTTAAAATTTTTTGTAATGTAATTTATGCTTACCTTGCTCCTTTTGGACCCAAATGTTGTTTTATATTATGATTTTGTTTAAAATGTAGAAATCAGATGATTTTGCTTTTATGTATTTTAAATTTTGTAATGAAAACCCTGAGAATTATTTGGAAACTATTTTATAACTAATGCATACTATTTATTTGCTGCTAAAACTGGATGTACTTTTGAAAAGGACACATAGCTTGGATCTGCCTCCCCCTAGGTTATAGACTTTGCATTGCTAGGCATAAAGTCCACTTTCCTTCCTTATTTTACATCATTGTTCTCTCTCTCCACTGCATGCAGTCATCAGTATTTGTGGTTCAAACAATGAAGTGCCCAGATCAAGCAAAATAATTTTTATATCATTTTACTGTAACTCATGCAATACAAGTCCAAGCTTCCCAAGCTGATGATACTAGTTTTTATAATATTGTCTGAGGATGGCCTGGAGTAGATCTGGGGAGCAATCTAGAAATTCGTATTTTTGCCAAGTGACCCATTATTCCTGTGCACATGCATGTCAACATTACTGCCACATTTTCTAAAAGGCTAATGAATTATTTAAAAGACAGTGATCAAAACAATTTTCTCAAGGATAAAATATTACCACTGATACAACTTAAAGTAAATTAGCTTTCAACTGAATATTTGATTGCTATTATACAATATCAAATCCATATATACAATAGAAAGCACAATGGGATTTCATCCCCTGTATTATTCAACAAATATTATGCTAAGATAGGTTTAAGTTTAATAAAATTCCTACCAAAATATTATGATTCTAATGGAATAGTCAGCAGACCATGAAAGACAAAGGCAAATATTATATTTTTGCCCTCTTTACTTTTCTATTTCCTAGATTCAAAGTCTCTTGAAAAAAGTAGTAAGTAGTTTTTTTTGTGTGTGTTGCTTTATTTTTTTCCCTAGTGACTAGCATAGGATAGAGTACAAAATAAACATTCAGTAAAATTTTGTTAAATGGATGAATAAATGAATGGAGAGGAATTCAATGTATATGCAACCAGAATCAACTAAGAAATTTAAAAAATGAAAATTTACTACATACCATTATAGTAGAAATATGTACAGGTATAGAAAACATATAAGAGATAGTCTTGTGGTCTATACATACTTTTTAAGCAAAGTATATAAAAGTTTTAAACAAGCTTTTTGTATTTTCATATGAGAAAGACCAAGATACAGTTTCATAATTATGAAATTTTCCATTTCTAACACAAGTCAGAAGTAGAAATTTATATGCCAGGATGCTAATTAGCTAATATTTAATGTGGATATTAGTAAATGTTGGAAAAATCTAAATGAAAAAACTTAGGAAAAACAAATTCTTGTGTAACTGTTTTTACTACACTAACCCTTTAAATATAGAACCAGTTGTGAGAATCGTGGTGCTATCAGTAATCATATACTGAACATGTGTTTCAATTTTCATTTTATTAAGACAAAGAAGAAAATTAAACTGAATACTAATTAATGCATGTGTTATATAGCTTAAAAATTAGAGAAATACTATGTTCATTAAAAGAGAGTTTAAGCAGATAGTTTGAATGCTTTATTTAAATAACTGAATGTGGATAAAAGAAATACGCATTAAAAGAAATTAATAATGAGTCCTCCATCACAGAAAATTTGGCACATGATTAGATTTTAAGTTTCTTAGATATAATATTCATTTGAGAAACTGATAGTTTTTCTCTCTAAAAAATAATCTAGAAAATGGGATATTACTAAAGAATGCAATCCCAAAATATATACCTTGAATACAATCTCTAAGTATTATTGAATAGCACTGATGAAATTTTTGTTTTTCTGCACGTTTTATGCGTAATTTACTCCTCTAATATAAGTTTATATCTACTTTTACTGTTTTTCTGTGAGTTCATTATCATCTTCAGAGAAAAAGAAAATCATCATAATCATCCTGCTGCTCTTAGAAGTATAAGTTTTTAATTATTCTGCTAGCAGTGATAAAGTCATACTTAACTTAAATTTCCCTAAGACGATCATTGTCCTATTCCCTTGAAGTTATTTCTACCTGTAATCACTGTGGCAAAGACAACTTCAAGTTCCTATCTTATAAATCAGAAATATGTGTTGTGTTAAGTAGGCAATAAATGGAGGCAAAATAAAGTGAAAAATAAGAATAAAATATGTTAATAGTTTTCAAGTTTTATCATGATTGCAGTTCCACCAATATATTTCACAATAGTCATGGATGACTAAAATGTATCTGGAATTACTGGTAAATAAAATACAAGGTTTTTTTGATATTTTCTATTTATTTTAAACCTTAATTAGCCTTTATTAATCTATAATCAAAACTATATAGGGTGGATGATTTAGTTCAGTGTCAGAGCACTTACCTAGCACATAGAAGGCCTGGGTTTGATCTCCTACACTACAAAAAAAATGTGTGTGTGTGTGTGTGTGTGTGTGTGTGTGTGTGTGTATAAGTGTGTATGCTTGCACATATGTGTTGGTAGAAAGAGATGCCATTTCCGTTATCTGGAATTCTCTCTTCACATGTGGGTATAGATTGAAAAAGTTGATTGTAATTTAAGAAGCAATTTATAAAAATGCATGCAAACTTAAATTCATAAAATAAAGAAAGAATTTTAGGTGACTATACAGAGCTCTTTAGGTGAAAGAAATACATATAAGATATATAAAAATTTGCAAGAAACCTGTACAAAGTAAGTACCTGAAGGAGATCTGGACTCAGTTCCTAAAGTTTGGAAGTCTTGCTACTTGGCTATAAATCAATTTCTCTTTCTATTAAAAGCTGTAAAACTACTTTTACATATTGCACTTAATAATGTCACATCGGGGCCATATTTCTCTCACTCAAAATACATAGCATACAGAGAGGACAGATCAGCCACCCAATAATCAAAATGCTACCATAGCTCCCCACTACAATGAAACAAGGCCAAAAACCTTTTAGAACTAATGACACAGCTGACTCATTCACTAAATTTGAACAAATCCTTCCATTAATTTTTAGTTGTCATGATTTTCCACATGATGTTTCTTGTATTCTCATGTAGCATCTTTGATCATGCTTTTCCAGGCATCTAGTCTCTACTGAAATTTCTTCCAAGGCCTGCCTCAAAAGCTGTCTTCTCCATGCAGCTTTCTAAAGATAATACTTCTCCTCTGTCCCTATAGAATACTGGATTTTTCTTCCCCTTAGTGCACACCAATGACACATTAAACAATTTTTAATGTGACCTCCCCAATATAATCTTTCACAAAAAACAGTTTTGATCATCTTTTCTGTCTTCCTAGTACATCTAGTTGATGTTATCACTTTGACTAAATGCTCAAAAAAACATTTACATGGATAGAATATCAGCTGTTGGCATTACTGGTATATGTGTCATCTTTGAGAAAACACTTAACATTTTAGTGTATTGTTCTTTTCTCCTGTTTTGAAAAATAGCTGGCTGATGAGAATAAATGGCACTGACTTGAAACACATTCAGTTATTGAAATAGGGTACTGAAGACATTTGAGGTATTATCAGAATCCATTGTATATTGTATATTTTCACATATAGAACCACTCTTTAAAGACAAAAGGAGTAGCTGTAATTTTAATTCTCTGGTAGTAGAAGTTGCTGTTGAAATTTACACAATGTGAATGAGCACATGCTATGAGAAAGTCTCCTTCTTTGATGTACTTTCAGGTAGTGTTCTTACACACCAGGAATCTTAACATTTTTAATCTTTCTATGATGCTTGTAGATGGAATGTATATGTTTCCATATGTTTAGAGTCCGCAGCCAGTTTGGACTTTTAACTAAATCACCATTTCCTCTGACAATGAGGAAGAGCCACACTGAATTCCCCCTTGTAGGCTTTCTTTAATGACTCTGGTCATTTGGGCATTAACTTTGTCCCATCCCACTGTTACCTGAATCCATGGCCATCTGTCATTTTCTGCAGCTGTCCAGGCATTTATAAGTCCCTTCTTATTAAGACGTGCATAGTAGGGATACCACTTCTGGAGTCCAAAAAGAGCTCGGTGGGTAGATGAAGCTGTGATTTGCTGATTGGATATGATTCCACCTTCAATTCCTAGTGGGCCTGAGCATTCTGGGAAGAAGTTAGGGGAAAATGTAAATGTATTAGAAATACATATGCAAAATGTGGCTATGACTGATTAGGAAATATTTAAAAAAAATAATTTTAACTTGTGTCGTCATGCCATTTGTCCCAACCTGTCTACAGGTCTGTTACTGATCACTATATTAAGGAAATAATTCTTGGTCCTCATAACACTCTCTTCTTTGTTTTGAGAGTAACATCTAAATATACACTTATTTTCTGTATTTCCAATCTCCTTTATGTACTGTTATCTTCTTTTGTTGTTGAATACTCTAACAAAATCCTTAGAAAGTCTCTATCTCCTGTCAAGTACAAAACTGTTAAAAGGTCCATCTAATATTTTATATTCATAGAAATTAGCATGTCTCATAAAATCACATGCCCTCAACAAATATCTGTTCATCCATTATTTCTTGAGTAGCATACATTTGAATTCTAGGTCATAACCAGTATTGTACTAACAGTATTTTTCATAACCAAAAGTTTTTGTTTTTTTTTTCCTACGGCACTGGGGATTGAACTCAGGGGCATTCCACCTCCGAGATATACCCCCAGCCCTATTTTTTATTCTTTATTTTGAAACAGGGTCTCACTAAGTTGTGGAGTGCCTCACTAGGTAGCTGAGGCTGGCTGCGAATCCGGATCCTCCAGTCTCAGCCTCCCAAATGCTGAGATTACAAGCGTGCGCTACCACACCTGGCTCATAACTGTAAGTTTTTAACTTAAGTTTTCATAACCACTGTGTTATGCTTTAGCAAAAAGGGAAGTGTGGAAATCTGCCAACATTTTAAAATACTATCATAATTACCTATGATATATTATATAGAAAGTGTTGACAAATTATTTTTATAAGGAGAGAAGATAGCTCTGTCACATTATACATGATAGCATGTGTACTATGCAGTAAATCTAGATATTAAATATTTGTCTTTCTAATATTTTTAGTTCAAAATCCACAATTCTACATGTAAGTATTCTGCACTTACATCGTAATAGTTTTCTATAAATATATGACTTGGAGACATAAGAAAATGTCCTAATAAAATTTTAAAATATTAATATTAAAAATAAAAGTGTCAAGTAAATTGTTCATAGATACCAAATGTGTTTAGTTCCCAAAGTTAGAAATGGGGGTAAATCCATCTAAAAATTTATGTATAATGTAAAAATTATATATATTTTCATTGCATTAGTTAAGTGCATTGCAAAAATATTTTCTTAATCATTTCATAAAATTTCACTTATATTAAATTTAGTTTTGAAAATTAAGTATAGATAAGATTATAACAAAAAATCTAATTTTCTTAATTTAACATTTTATACATTATATTCAAATTTTTGTCAGTAAAGACTTGGAAAATAAATATAATTCTATTATAAAATCTACTACAATATATTATCAGATTTCCTGAAAACATGAAAATTCCATATTGCTATTATTAAATGTCAGTGTGTATTAACTTGATTGTTGATTACCAAGTAGATAATAGATTTTGATTACTACTGAAGTCCAACATTAGTCAGTAACTAATTATTTGAGTTCATATTGAACCTGAAAATAATGAAAGGAAGAATTCCACTGTTGGATTATGATGTTTTCAAAAAAGTTAGGAAGGTATTTCTCATTGGTAACTATATTACTGATGTCATACACTTCCTTTTCTATTCCAGGCTCAAAAGAAGGTAGCTATAAGCACACTTCTAACATTGCTCTAACACCTTTAACACTTTTAAACAGATTTTTATAAAAGTAGGAAAATATGTGGATAAGTAAGCATCTTAATCAGACTGTATTAGTAAAGATGATTAATATAGTAAAAATTACATCTTTGCAATTGACAGAAAATCATTCACTTGTATGCTCTATCTAGATAATAAGGTAATTTAAACACATAATTAAAGCTGCTTGGTACTTATGAAGGTACTCTATATCATTTTAAGTCATTAAATTAAGTCATTCATTTTTAGAATTTCAGTATTAATAGCGGCAGATAACAATCTAATTTTAATGTTCCAAAACACTTAACATTGCAATCTCAAATGTTGATTCTTTGAATTCTTGTTTTGCTTCCCATTTTAAACTTCAAGAAATTCACAGACTTCATAAGAGCTCTACGAAACTTGCATGATAACACTTGCCATGTTTTTAAAAACTGTAGGAGAACAGCTTTTTAAGGGTATAACCATTAATGGCATCTCAACGACTCTTGCTTTTGCTTTGTGCAGTGTTTGGATAAAAAAAAAAAAAAAAGACATAGCAGGCAGAGAGGTCATTTATTGCAGGCCATTTATTGTAGGCCACTTAATAGACTGAGGTACTGCAGAGTCAGGCTTGATCAATTTAAACTGCACGGTAGCTTTTGTAAGAACTCAGAGCCATTTAGTAGTGTACATCTAAATACTTTATGTTGAATTTGAAACCCACACACAGTTTGCAACCATTTGAAAAGAGTAGAGCTCAAATCACACTTTTCAATAGGTCTTCTTTGATGCTACTCTTAACCTACCAAACTCCCTTCACTAGTTAATGCATCAGCAAACATATTGGCTGTGAACTACTTCATTATCATAGAATCCAAATACCAACCAGTGACTCTTAAAATATACTTGCATTCTTTGTCTGCCATAAGGCTATAACAATCTTTATCATGCCTTATGTCATACACATTCACTCATTTAAAAATAATTTTAAAATACACACTGACATATTTATTGAGGGTTCCACATGTACTAAGTATCTTCACATGAGGTGTCTCATTCCTGTGATGTCCATTTTACAAGCACTGCTTTTCCCACTTTGCAATGTCTTATTATAGCTCTTTTCCTTTAAACAAGCTTTTACAACATATACATGCATTCGCTGTCACCTACATGCAATCAGAAAAGTCCACCACAGAAATCAGGACTGTGGCAGGGATTCTTGAATGAAGCCTGAGTCTACGAGGTATCAACTTACTTCCTTACTGGTAATAATTCTGGATTTTTCACTTTTTAAAAATTGAGGTTATAACAACCCTTAATTCAACAATTGTGAGAAAGCTAAAGGTAAAAAGTGATTTACCTTTTTAACTATAAATTGCTTATAAATAATGAATATAGCTCTGTAAGGTCACTTGCAAGTCCCACTTTAAAGGGTTCCAATTGAGGTGATTCTGTCATTTTAGCCCTCTCAGAGTGGTACTGTGTGTATTTCTCTGCTGCAACTTCAAATGCACAGTGTCTTGGACACAGAAAGAGCTCAATAAATCTGTGCTGAACATTATTACTGAGGCTCTTTTCGGTAAACCGTAAACTAATGGAAAATTCCATGCCTATATTTACTTCATCCTGAAAAGTTGTCACAACAGCAGCTTTTCTTCACTAATCATATAGACCAAAATCAAATGGATGTCATCATCATAAAAGGTTCAAAATCCAATTTCCTTTTGCCTGTGCTATCCACTTCCCTGATGTCCTATTAAACTCAACAGTTATATAAACCAATGAAGGAGTTGTAATTCAGAATACAAATAATTATACGCCTAAGATTAAGTGACCTTAAGCAATTAGCAATAAGATGCTTAAAAAGAAAGACAGTGTTGATTATACATGGCCATCACTATTAATAAATGAGGGAAGAGGTATAAAATAATGATTGATAAAATAATTAATGCTAGATAAAACCTCTGAAATTTGGAAAGTGCATCCACATGAGTTTTCTCACATAATCTTCAAAATAATACTATTTTAAGGAGAAAAGGTGCTCACCCCTGTTTCATAGATGAGGAAAGCTGTGAGGCAGGGAGTTAATCATGTAAATAATGAACCTGGAACTCAGAGCAAAGTGTTCAGAGATTCTTCAAAGGTTGACTATGGAATGTTTTTTCTGCTGTTACTGTATTTGAGGGATAAATCCTCCATTGTGGGAAAAGGCTAGGAGAATTAACAAGAATAGCACTAATGGCATTCAGTGTATGACAGAGCATTCACAAACTGGTATACAGTAAAATAGTAGTTGACAGTCTATGGCAATGAGTCACAGAAGTAAATATTGGGGTATGTATTGGTCTGCACACTCTGAGATGTTGAAAAATGATCCAAGACCATCATTGGCCTATACATATATCTAATATAAATAAGCTGATTAAAGTCTGACCAATTTATTCAACTCTTATTATGTATGTACCCATCAATCTATCCATTCTCCATTCATTTAGTTAAGTTTTGAAAATACATCTTTATTGAAGGTCGCTACATATTAGGCTCTTTTCTAGACAATGGTGATACCAGAGCATGAACAAGGCAGACAATGTCTCTGCTTTCTTTCTATTTTAGTGGAGAGACAAGTTACAAATGCTTAAGTAAATGAGAAAATATCACTAAGTGATAAGGATGTGATGAAAAAAAAGAAAAGAACAAGAAGAGCTAAGAAGTACAGGTGCATCTAGTGATCAGAGATAATCTTTTAAAAGGGTGATACTAAATATGATCTCTGAGGAATCTTTACACTGATAAGATTTAGTACCACTACTGGATACCTTTGCAAAGGGACTGAAATCAGAATATTATAGTAGCACATGCACAACCATGTTTATAGCAGCATAATTCACAATAGACAAATTATGGAACCAACCTAGGTGTCCATCAACAGATAATGGATTACAAAAATTATGAGATATACACACAATGGAATTCTACTCAGCAATAAAGATGAACAAAACTATGTCATTTACAGGAAAATGGATGGACCTGGCAAACATTATGTTAAGTGAGATTAGATAGTCACAGAAAGTGAAGGGTCATCATATGTTTTCTTTCATATGTGGAAGTTAGGGAGTAATCAGGATATAAGAGGGACTTTAGATGATAGAGGAGAAACCACAGTGGCAAGATGGAGGAAGCCTAGGAGAGGGTGGAGGGAGGGAGAATTAATGAAGCAAACATTTCCGTTGATGTTATATACAAATGTGAAATTATCAGTGCCAATCTCAATATCATGTATGAGGAAAGAGAGCGAGTAGTGAGAGAGCCAAGGGGAAGTTTCAGATTCTACATATGAGAGAAAACATATGACCCTTGACTTTCTGAGACTGTCTAACCTCACTTAGCATAATATTCTCTAGTTCTATCCACTTTCTGCAAATGACATAATTTTGTTGTTCTTTATGGCTGAGTAAAATTCTATTGTGTTTATATACCCATTCATCTGTGCATGAGAACTTTGATTGGTTCTGTAATTCTGCTATTGTGAATTGTGCTGCTATAAACACATATATGCATGTAATATTATCATATTCTGTATTTATTTATTTTGGAAAGAATTCAAGGAGTAGTATAGCTGGGTTATTTAACATTTTTTTTATATGTTGTAGTACATACTATGATGGTGAACTCATGAAATTCAATGGAAAGATGGAAGAGGGAATCATACTCCTGTCTGGAGGTCAGCGAAGGAATTCCTGGAAAAGAATAGGAGCTGGCATAATAAAGAAGGATCAGAGGACACAGTGGCAGACATAGCAATGATTAGATGTATAGTGGATGAAGGAAATGAAGTGTCTGAGTTTTGAAGGCCATGGGCAGCATAGAGTGTCCCCTGTAGTTTAGACAACTGGTGTGTTTAACAAATAATTGAACCTAATTCTTCCTTTCAAATTCATCAAAAATAATTTCCTGCTGCTGAGTTAAGCTTTAGAGGACCTACTTTTGTTCCCCCTCCTCATGCTGCCCTGACCTGGTGTGCTACTGTCATATCAACTAGCCTATTTATTTATTTGTTTGTTTGTTTTTCAAAACAGAGCCTCACTAAGTTACCATATGTTGTCCTTGAGCCTGCAATCCTCCTGTCTCAGCCTTTAAAGTACTGGGATTAAAGGTGTGTATCTCCATACCCAGCTGATAATTTTTCAAAAATAAATACAAAAGGTAGGCAAATTATAGATAACACTGTAACATTTTATATAATTCATTTTAAAATTAAAACATCATTTTTAGCTATACTTGCCAAAGGGTGCACAGATATAGAGAGTTCTTCCCTAATGGAAAGTAATGGGAGTAATAGTGGGGTGAATGTCTTTTTCAACTATCTGCCACACGGAGTTCCCAGGTATTTCTGAAATTCCTCATCTTTACCCTGACAGTGGCACAGTGGTAATTTGATCAGTGCTGAATTCAGCAGCAGAATATAGTAGTAAAAAAAACAGTAGTGAAAAATTGTAGCCTATTTGCTGGCTGAGAGCATATTTATGCATCTTTGGTATTGTGCTTGCTTTTGTCAGATATAACAATAATCCTAAATTAATAAATCCTTTCAACACTGATTACCAGAGGCTTTTCAGTATCATCTATATCGTTGTTTGAGATGAGTGCATTGCCTGAATTGTCTGAGTGGACTAGAAATGCCTTCTGACCCCAGCCCCTGCTGTTGAGAGAAACACTGAGCGAGTGAGTGATGTCACCTGGCAGTTTGAGCAGGAGCAGCTGAGTTAGCTGGGGGCCAAGCCTCAAGTGCCCACCCCAGAGTGACTTTGGATGTGAACAGCTTCAGAGAAAAGTCTCTCTCACTCTGTAAACTCATTCTCTGGAGTGTGGCAAAGAATGGTGTCTGCATTTTATTGATCTTGCAGCTGACAAGTAGGCAGTGCCTCAAGATGCCTCACATCTTGCTCCTGAGTGTGCTGATTAAGCCTTTCAAATAAGTGAGATGCACGGCTGAATCTGTAACAGGAATATACTGCTTTCATTTGCTCTATCTCAATATCCAGACATCTTTAGAATGAAAGGATTTCAAATTAAAGTCATGTAAGAAACAAATCTCCTTTAAACATCTCTAGTCCTCCCCTTTTCGGAGCATCTCCTCATATGGGAGAGTCCTCTGCTGTGCTTAGCAAGGAGTGATAATTGTGCTGAACAGCAGGGCTGGTGAATGGATTACTGATGACCTCCACTACTGCAGAAATTAATGCTGATTCAAATGTAAGCCTCTCTGGGCTGCTTAGACCTTGGCCTTTGCTTTATTCCTACTGGTTGTTTTATGCTCCAGTTGTCTTACCACCAGGCTTTAAATTGGTGAGGGAGAGATCAAGGCCACTGTCTCTCACATTGTGGCCTTGAAAGGAGCTCTGAAGATGTTTTTTTTTTTTTTTTTTCCTGTGGAGTCTTGTCATCTAAGTCTTTATACGTTTGATCTGATTTCTCTCAAGGTTACTTTTTGAATGTGAGAAAGTTAGAGTGAAAATGAGAAGTTTAAAAAAATAATTAAAGCCAGGTGCAGTAGCACACACCTGTAATCCCAGTATGTGAGAGGCTGAGACAGGAAGACTGCAGGTTTGTGGCCAACCTCACCAATTTAACGAGGCTCTCAGCAACTCAGTGAGACCCTATTTCAAAATAAAAGAAATAAAATAGGGTTGGAGGTATAGTTCGGAGGTAATGTCCCTGGGTTCAATAATCAGTACCACAAACAAGTTTACAAAAGGTCAATCTCAGGGAAAGGGCCTCAGTATTGTCATTTAGCTGCAGGAGGTGGAGGAGATGGCAAAGGAGCTCCTTGCATGTAGGATGAAATGTGAAAGTATAAATGCACACCACAGCATACCTTCACTCACTCATTCTCATGTTCCCACAGAGGACACCCCCTGATCCTCAGCCTCTGGCTATGGCATTGGGAATAATTTCCCTAAAAGATGCTGGAGGGGAAATATCATTTGGTGACTGTTTCCCTCTCCACCTGGAGACTGTTCCTCTGCACCAGGGTACGAACTTCATATATGCCCCTGGTGGTAACATTGCTTAGCAAAACCAGTTATTGCAAAAAACATCAAAATTATTTTTAAAATCAGTTAAGCCTGCTTGGATTGCACATAAAATGCACATGCACCTTAGAAAGAAAGCTATTTCCTTGTGTCATATGGGCTGCTTAGTTTAGATAAATGCTAATTTTCTTCCTAATCATGAAGACCGATTCAGTGCTGTGTGGTCATGAAAGCATTTTCCCCCATTCTACTAGGAATTGTATTCTATTATTTTTCTATATTGGAAGTCTCAGAAGGTGTCCAGGTTAGATGATGAGGAACAACTACTTATGCATGTTTTTTCCTGTTAGATAATAAACTTCTTAAAGGTAGAACCATGCCTTATGAATTATTTATGTTTCCAAAGCATTTAGCACAGTGCCTTACAAATTGGCAGTTTTCAGTACTGTGGGTTAATGTAAATTAAAATAAATCATAACTTTTTAGAATTAGTTCTCTTCCTTATTTGAAACTGAATTAATCTTCTGAATACAGATATGATCACTGTAAGGATTCATCATACTGGGTGGATGTTGAAAAATTCTTTGTTGGTATGCTGGAATACTTGAAAACATGTAAGAATCAGCTCTTAGAGGTAGGGAAAATATGTTTGGAATGAAAACTGCATAATGTTACCAATTCAATTATCAGCCATCTAGCTACTTTCCTATAAAATGTGATTATGCTTTTCTTCACACTGTGTTATCTCAAGACAATTATGATATATTATCAGTTGAAATTAATTGGTTTGAATTCAGGAGAAATTAAACCTAGGAATAAACTAAATTATCATAGAAAATTATCCTTTAATATTTTCCTAACCTGAATTGTGAGCACAGGGCCTGCAGCATGGCAGTGACCGTGTATTTATGCAGTAGAGTTTATGGACTCTAATAGTTAAAGGCTAAAATTCTTACTGATACAATTCACAAAAGTCAACACAATCTAACAAGGTTATCATCCTATCCCAGTAAATGGTATTCCCAGAGAACAATGGAAAAAGTATTTCAGTTTGCTTAAGATGCATCCCTTCAAAACAGAAGAGCATATGGGTTTTTCAAGTGCTAAATGCACTTTTGCAGGCAGGCAAGATTTCAGTAACTCAGGATTCCACTTAAACTGCACAATCGATCTTCTACCCACGATGAGCATAACAACATAGTTTGATGAAACATTTGTCTGCATAGTCAAAAGCCTGCAATTCAAAATCCTGTAGATAGATGTAGACCAATTCTTGTTTTCTGACAAAACATGCATCCGCACAGGAAAGAGCTAAAAAGGGGGTTAATGCCAAGGTAAAATGCTAAAAGAGGGATTCAGTTGCTTGAAGAAGCATGAGCTGAATACCAAATGTAAATATTCAAACACTGCACACGTTTCTGGGCTTTTAAGTTATTTACATCATTTAAGATTTTTTGGCAAATGCATATCAGGATATGTGCTACAAGGTATTGCTACCAATGTTTTGTTATAAAGCAATATTGTTGACATGTCAGGCACTGAATTTTATTTGTGAGATAAATCATAGTCCCGAATCCAATTACCAGTTATATCTAGCCATTTTTTTCTATACAATGTTATTATACTTTTCTTCACACTGGATGTCATGTCAGGTCAAATAAGAATTCTCAGTGTTGCAGAGGTCAAAAGAAATCCAAGAGGTGAAGCACAAAGCTATTGTAGATGGCAAGGTAAGGCATAATGAGCCCTCTCTAATACTAGAACACTTTAGAAAGTCATAGAAAGAAGGGGGTGAGCACAAAGTAATCTGAAAATGAGTAGAAGATGGTCCTTTCATTTGAGTTCTAGAGACATCTATACTATGCATTCCCCTTTTAAAAACATAAAGAAACATTTGCTTAATTTAGAAGACAGACAAAACACATATGGTCAGAGAAGTATTGGTTCAGGGAACTAAAATTATTGTGTGTGTGTGTGTGTGTGTGTGTGTGTGTGTGTGTGTGGTGCTGGGGTTTGAACCCAAGGCTTCATATATGGTAGCTCTATGTGTGATTTACACTCATAACCCATGGAACTAAAACATCCTGCAAATTACTTTTAAGTCTCTCCTTTAAATCACAACCTCAGCTCTGCTGCTGTTATTTTTTTTTCTTTTTTTAATTTTGAAATTTAAAAATGCACATATTACTAGTAATTTAGTATAGAGTTCAGACAGAAGATGAATTCTTGAAAATATGCATTAAAATTAAATACTCCTACAGACAACAGTATCACAAAGGTTTGCCTGTTGTATTTATAATGGCTTTTTTAGTTCTGAAACTAGAATAGAATCCGACATAGAATTTTGAACATAAGGATGGTAAAGTTACTAAAACAAATGATATTTTACCAGTTTTATAGAAAGGGCATTCCAGGAGAATTTAATAGAGTAACAATTTTATTATGAATCTGTAGTAGCTACACCAGCTTTTCATACATTATCTCTCATTCAACGGAGATTCATACCAGATTTGTTTTATAATATAATGAATATGAAACAGCCTGGTGAAATAGGAAATCTGACTTATGCTTCTTCTTTTCAAATTTATTGTATATAATAACAAATTAGACCCTGATACTATCCATAAATACTTATTTTTGTTGGATAATGTTTATAAAAAAATAACCTCTAGAATTTGTATCAGCAGTACCAAATAATACATGCATTCATGTTCAACAAGTGAAGACATTTAAAAATTGTAAATCTGTATTTAAATTTTAGCTGATGAAGTGAACATGAGATATTGATGACACTATAATAAATAAATTCCTATCTCTTGTATGTTATAACAGACTTCAGTATTACTATATAGCTCAGCCTAGTGATTAAGTACATATGTATATATAATTCTTATAAACTTATATTAAAACTTATGACAAATACAAACTTTTGAACTACAAATAGTCCTATGCCTGCACATTACGAAGTTAAAATTCTATGCCTTTTAAAAGATTTTAAGAAAAGTGAACTTCATGCTTCTCTCACTTTGGAATTATAGAAAAGATTAGGTTCTCTAGAAGCTTGCATCTTTAAAATGTTGGCTAGATCATCACCTTCACGTGTTTATAGGGTTGACCAGTAATCAGGTAGGGACACCTGGTCACAGACAACATGCTGCATGCCACTAGCACAGGATGGAGACAACAGAATTAGGTTATTTTCTAAAACGCTGTACAAGCAAACAGAATAGTGATCTGTTTTTCTTAGAAATCCTTTTTGTGCTCAAATGCTTAAAAACAGTAAGTTATATTCTAATTCATACTCACAAGAACACAGCAGGGTATAGTCACTGTGTTTTTAATACAAAAAAGATAAATTGGATAAAAAATACACAGTGACAACCAGGGATACAAATTTTACCTTACATTAGTAAGAAAATATTTCATTGGTTGAACATTTTTCTTCAATTACAAAAATCCTCTTCAACTATAGAAAAAAAAAAGTTAACTGAGTGAACTATAAATTGCTCAGGCAGGGGTTATATCCGTATCTCCTTGGTGTCTTAGTACTTTGAACGTTATCAGCTCATTTAAACCAAACTGCAAAGGTAAAAGGAAAATAGAAACATTCGTTTTATATTTAGAAGTTTAAAGATGCATGACTTCTTCAGATCATAAATATTATGGATGCAGATAATATTTTAGGAAATAACTAAGGTAACAATTAGGTGTAATGTAATCATTGCATCTTGGCAAATGTTCTCTTATATCAGTTCATGGAAACTACACTTCATTGCAATTTCGGTTAAGGGCATGAAGACAAATGCAGTTCCCAAATTCTCAACTCTGAAGAGTATTGCACAAAACAAAACAAAATATCCTACTTCACTGAAGATTTTGGGTTATGAAAACATAGAGGTTTGGGTTTGAATTTCTAAACTATCACTTACCAGCTATGTGGCCTTGGGGAATTGCTTAACCTTTCAGTTGAGTCAGATTAATCTAATGTCCAAATTTTGCTGCATATTAGGGTAACATGGGAAGATTAAAAAAAAAATCCCAATGCTGGGACAGATCTCATACCAATTACATCACAATACCTTGGGGTGGGAGCCAGATATTTTATTTTTTAAAAGTCTGTTGATACAAATAGACCTCACAACATGGGAACTCTGGATCTAATTACGTATACTCTAGGAAGTATAAATCCACATAACAGGTTTATTTGATTTCTCAGTAACAAATAGTGAGACATAGTAAGTATATGGTGTCCAATGTGCCCTTAGTGAACAGTAGGTATTCCATTGTTGTTTTACTATTATAAAACAAAATCTAGCCAGGTGTGGTGGCACACGACTGTAATCCCAGTACTTGGGAGGCTGAAACGGGAAGATCACAGGTTTGAGGACAGCCTCAGTAAGTATAGAGACTCTCAGCAACCTAGCAAGACCCTGTTTCAAAATGAAAACAATAAAAAGGCCGGGGGTGTAGCTCAGAGGTAGAATGCCCCTGAGTTCAAGCCCCAGTACCACGAACACATAAATATATGCATACATGCATACATACATACATACATACATACATACATACATACATAAAAACATTTGGTGCAAATTCATTAACTGAGGTGACCAACTTGCAATCTAACTACCTGCAGACCCACACATTTGCTACCAGTTCAGATAGGTTTTGCTTGCATTCACTTCTTGTCAGAGAAGTAAAAAGCACTAGAATATCCACTCACATTTCCCATGCAAAATGTTATTTAATAAAACAACATACACACAAGCACAACTATTAATCATACACAGTTACTGAAAATGATTCAAAATACCCTGTCACTTGGCATCTCCTTAATCCCATATTCATCATCAGATATTTCTGTCACCAAAGCATTCAAATTGTCAGATAAAGCTCTTTGCCTGGGGGAAATATAAACTATGGCTTCTTGTAATGAATGAAAATGAAATGATTCCCCACAGTATATTGTCAGACTCACTGGAAATAAAAAATAACTAATTAAATAATCTCCTTTTAAGATAGGTCTGTGCCTACCAGGCACGTTTCCTCACTGTGGCAGGAAATGAGGGTCTCCTATAGAACAGGCGCATAGTGGCACCTGATAAACCAGCTAAAAAGGTGAAAGCACCTCTATGATCAAGTTTTTTCCCCCAGTTTAATATCTAAGTAATTTTATCCTTGGGATAAATGGAGATAAAGTTTTAGCTACTGGCATTTTTGTTGGAATAATCAAAGAAATCTCATTTGCACAAGTTCACACCTGAGAGTAAAGCCACAGGGCATTTCTGCCCAAATTGAACTCCCTCGTTCCCAACATCATCAGTACTGCCTTTTCTCTTTCACCATGACTTATATTTCCAATCAACATGAAAAGAATGTTAATATTCATTGTTTTTCAGATTTCCAAGGGTATAAAGAGGATGTTTGGGGAATAAAAACTCATGAAATATTTCTTAACATCCAGGTGACACTTTTTCTTGTTCTGATTGTGAGGTATAAGAAAACCATGCGCACAGACTGGTTTCTTATGAAGTTTAATAAAAATAAAGTGAAATGGAGTAGAGACTAGTTTCAGAAAAAAAAATTGTGATAATTTTAGAAAATGTACGTCTTTACGCTGTGTTTGTCAAAAGCACATGATAGAAAACGTCAGCAAGTACAGCAAAACATTTTGGTATATGCGCTGAACAACCCTTTAGAATCTGGATCTAACACCTCCAACTTTCTGGTTGCATTACCGTTTGCATATATACTTGCTAAAAATGAGAATATAAACATTGATACATGATTCAAAAGTTCCTGTCTATAAAATATATTTTGCTAAGTGAGATCAGTCAATCATAGAAAGTCAGAGGTCATGTTTTCTCTCATATGTTGGAAGCTAGAGAGAAAACAGAAAACAAAAGGGATTTCATATATCTGAGGAGAGAGACCAGTAGTATAGCTGATGGGGAATTGGGGAACAGAGGTGAGGAAAGAACAAATGAAGCTTGATGAGGGAAACAGTTCAAATAATGCTATGTCCAAT
This sequence comes from Graphiurus murinus, assembly GCA_004027655.1. Lineage (NCBI taxonomy): Eukaryota > Metazoa > Chordata > Mammalia > Rodentia > Gliridae > Graphiurus > Graphiurus murinus. Next base: position 7,047 of record PVLC010020033.1, on the reverse strand, counting down.
AGATGGTGTCACAACTAATCTTACTAACATGCACAGGGTGGAGTGGGGTGGGATCCAGAGGGAATCACACCAAATGCTGCATACATGTATGTTTGTATCACACTGAACCTCGCTATGATGCATAATTACAATGTACCAATAAAATATATTAAAATACTTCAAGACAACATAAATTAATATTTTGACATAATACCATTAAGTTGTTATTAGTATATGTTAGTTATTGAATTATGTGGCTAAATGCTATTTAAATAACTCCCAGTTATTTTTGTTTGTTTTGTTTTATTTTTTCTTCTCATCCAGCCAGTACTGTCATAGCTCAGGCTCTCATTGACTGTACTATTGCCTCTTGCTTCTCATTAGAGTCCCTCTTATTGATCTTACACACTAAATTCAGAATAAACGTTCTGAAAATATGGCTATTTCACTGTCTTGGTATGTATATGTTTTATATATGGGTACTCATTGCTCAAAAGATAAAGGCTATCTACCTGGCTGCTTGAAGCGTCCTACCTAGCAAAACCAAGCTATAAATCTAAATCTTAGAATTAATTTTACTTAGATGGCAGAATATGGAATATTTTTTGGCTCATGTCCCTGTCATTTCCTTCTGTGTCCCACTCTTCTCCCAAGCTGAATTAATTGTGCCAAGCCTGAGGTCCAAAATGATTCTAAATATACATGAATCATAGATAGAAGCATTTGGCATCTAAATATACTTTTTGCATACATTTGTGAGTTTATAAATCTGTCTATCGCATTAGATGGTAAACTCTTAGAGGGCAATACTTATGTCTGAGTCTTGTTTGGTGGACTTATGTATTTCCTACATCTTTCACAGTGCCTGGTACTTGTTAAAATGTTCAAAGACATAACCGACTTGTTCAATAAGGCTCAGGATAAAGCAGAGTATCTCCCTCTAGGTTGGTTCCCTGCCTTGCAAGTCACACATGCTCAATTCAAGCTATTCATCCTTTTGTATTTCGTTCATTATCATTCACTCCTGCGACTATGAGGGATACTATTGAAACATTCTGAATTCCTCTAGGTGGATCTTCTATACCTCTTATCTTTCCCCCTCTAAAAATAGGAATCTATTTATCTCACAAACCTCCCTGAAGAATACAAATGAAACCTACAATTATTTATTGCAGACAAAAATATCCCAGGTATTTTGGCCTGAAAATAACCCTATGAATATTATTTGTATTCTCAATTTTTTTTTTTTTTTTTTTTTTTTTGGCGGTACTGGGGGTTGAACTCAGGGGCATTCTACCTCCGAGCTATACCCCCAGCCCTATTTTTTATTCTTTATTTTGAAACCGAGTCTCACTAAGTTGCGGAGTGCCTCCCCACTAGGTAGCTGAGACTGGCCGCGAACCCGGATCCTCCGGTCTCAGCCTCCTGAATGCTGGGATTATAAGCGTGCACCACCACGCCCGGCTGTATTCTCAATTTTAATTGGGGCAACTGAGGCTCAGAGAGGCTAAGCAACCCCTGTAAACCACAAAGCAAGGATTTGGAGTTGCATGAATCTATTACTAATGGGCCATTATTAACATGAAGATATGATGTGTTGAGGTCCTTCCTTCCCTCCCTCTTTTCTTTCCTTTTTTCTTTTCTTCCTTCCTTCCTCCTTTCCTTTCATGTGTGTTACTGGAGATTGAACCTAGGAACATTCTGCCTCTGAGTTACAAATTAGATCTTTTATTTTCTAGTTTGAAACAGAGTCTCACAAAGTTGATGAGGGCCTTGCTAAGTTGCTGAGGTTGGTCTTGAAACTGCAATCCTCCTGTCCCAACCCTCCAAGTACTGAGATTACAGGCATGTACCATCACACTTGGCTCTGAGGACATTCTTAAATCTGCATATGATTTAAGGAGTGTGAATAAGACACAAAAAGAAAGAGTAGGGCGCTTGGCCATTATCCTGATAAACATGTAGAATAGTGACTCATTCTGTATTATCCATCACTGTTTCTGCTACAGCTTGTGGACTGGAGATTTAACCTTAAGACTCTTATCCCTTTAGCACTGAACAAATATTTGGGGAGCTTCTTCTTTGCCCAGGCAGAGGAATAACATTTCTAACTTCAGTCTTTTAATGTTGAAAGTGATTTTACAACTGGGAATAGCTTAGTAGGATGTTTAAAGTTAGCATCATTTTATAACTGGTGAGCCATAAAAAAAAAAAAGGGTATGGTGAACTCTGTCTCAAGTACTTCTGTAGTGTTATTTCTTCTCACTTTAGCTATTTAGCTTATATCTACAGAATATAGTTTACTTTTCTATCTTATAAGAAAATCTATTATGGCATAAAGCATTTTTTTTTTCTGTTTATGAAAATGCCTTGCGTGGTGTAAACCTGTAATCCTAGTACTTAGAAGGTTAAGACAGGAGGATCCCAAGTTCAAGGCCATCAATTTAAGAAGACCCTCAGCACCTTAACAAGACCCTGTTTCGAAATGAAAAGAAAAAATAAAAAACGACTGGGGGTGAAGCTGGAAGATAAAGTGCCACTGGGTTTAAACCCTAGTGCCAACCAAACAACCAACAAAGTGTCTCAGGACAAATTTTAGAAGCAATTGTCTTCAAGATTGCCATATTCAAACAGGAAATCTGTAGCTGTGCAAAGTGTCCTAACACTAGTCTAATTTAGGATAAAAAGGTAAAATTTTTTGCATAATTTCCCATGTTTTTATCATTATTTTATCAAAGACTTCATGCCTTCACCCAGGATTATTTTTAAAGTTGCTGTTTGTTTTGGTCCAGTAGCCTTTTAGGTGCACAACAACCCTTCATGTGGATAACCAAGTGCCAGTTGAACATGCATGTGCATAGAAGCTTGGATTTTCCCAGTTCATTTCCCTTTTCTATGATATTCACTTGGATGTGCATCCAAGGTTCATTATCTGTGCTAACAAATTTAAAATTAAATGAGTAAAATGAATCAATTGATTATATGTACCCCTTAAATCTTGCACTCATTTTGAAAGTTAGTTTTAACTCACAATCTTCATAAGCATGACTAGTTAATAACATGAATAATTAACCTAAACATGATTTTTGCAGAATTTTAACTTCTATCATGTACTGTCTGGTTAAGTTGGAATACTAAAAAAAAAAAGAAAAAAGAAAAAAAATCATTTCAGCCAGTAATAAAAGCAGCCTTGTCACCAATTTACTTGGCTAGCCAGCTCCTGAAATTTCAAAAACTGTATGTGCCGTTATGTTCTTGAGAGTAGAGAAGAATGTGACTAGAATGTAAAACAGTGTATTCGTTTTACTTTTATGTTGCTAAAACGTGTAGAACTAATACTATAAATTTTCTAATATTTTTTGAAATTCAACTTGAATTTAGATTCCACATATCCAGTTGTCCATTCATATGTTTAAATAAGTGACAATCTGCTTCCCATTTTTAAATCAATTAAAATAGATGGAGGTGACTTTCTCCCTTGAGAATTATTATTAGACTCAAAGAACCACTCAACTTCCCAAATGTGTCAAGTGTCCAATTTATACACATAGGAATTGTAGGTGTTGCAGAGAGAAGGAGAGCAAAAACACTGAATAAAGCATCTCTATTCCTGAGAACTGTGTGATGTGGAGGAGAGCCTGGTGCACTGGACACAAGGAAGATGCACTGGAAAGAATGAAGTAATAGTGTGTAAATGTCACCTGCACAGTCTTTGGTGGCATGTTGCAGGTGGTGGATTTAGTGGACTCCATTTCAAAAGGAAAGGAAATTAAAATATTAATTTTGTATTTTCCAAATGTTGTTTTTTAGATATATAAACTTTTAATTAAAAATGTTGCTTAAGAAAATAATAAATGACCATTCAAAACAAGTGTAATGTCAATAGTTCTCAAAGAAATGCTCTTGCCCATTGCAAAGCAGCATAGAGATACTCATGAGAAAGTACATGGCATCAACCATGCTTTAGAAAAATAATTTTTCCCCTAACATATTGATTTATAAATTTCACTGGACCTAATTCTGTGTTTTACTTTGAAATATTTTCAGGCTAACAATACCACCACTTAAAATATACAAAAATAGTTTTACTTTTTGATTAGACTAGACAGCAGAAGGACAAAGTTAATAGCTTTATAGGGGCTTTTGTGATGTTTTGCATAAGGAATGAACTCACCAAAGTTTCCATGATAAAATCCACCTGACTACTTTAAAGGTCAAGTCTGTATAAAAAGCTGTTATTTTTCTATATTGGAAAAGTACTTGAGAAACACAAAATGTATTGTTTTTCTTCTCAGGTGCATTTACAAACTAATTGTTTTTTTTTTTTAAGTAACCTTTTAATGTATAATCTACTAGAGTACTTATGATGTATTATAACAAGTCACTTCATATGAAAATATTGTTATAAAGAGGAATATCATTAAATTAAATCCATTGTTCATGCAGAGTCATACTGCAAAAAGTGTAAGTTGTTCAATGACCAGTCACTTCTTCTATGTCATTCCTGTCTGACACTCAAGAGGTCTGTACAAACTTAACTTCCATAAAGAAAGAAGGCCAAGTATGTGATAGAATCACATGTATTTGGGAAGCATATGCTGCTTAAAAGAACTCTCAGTACAAGTGAGTTCTGATATAGAAAAGGAACTAAATTGAAAAATATAATTAGTTACATACTTGTTGTTGTTGCCACTGCTATTACTTGGGATGAAGCCCAGGGGCATTCTACCTCCAAGCAACATCCCAGGCCCATTTTTATTTTTTATTTTGAAATAGGGTCTTGCTACATTGCCGAGACTCATGTTAAACATGTGATTTTCCTGGCTCAGCTCCCAAGTACTGGGATTACAGGCATGTGCCACATACCTGGATTAAATACATGTTTAATGACAGTAACTTGATGCTTTGAAACTGGTATGCATACCACTTGATAATATCACTCATGTTAACAGATAGATATTCCTTCCTTTTCCCCCAGTAATGAGTGATCCCCATTAATTTATATTAGATGCTAGGATTTTTGGATCACTGACACTTTTAAAATAACTCATAGCAGATAGATTATATGAAAGTGACTGCATAAAAGGCCTTGGAAAACCAAATAATTAAGCTGATTATGAACTTTTTACATAGATAAACATAGATGATAATTGGTCTTAAGGGAATTGAAAAGGTCCAGGTATCAAGTAGACTGAACATGCTCATCTTCAGACAGCAGGCTCTGGGTAGGGGTTGGGACAGGGGATGAGGAAAGGAGGGTAGTTGGAGGTGGTTTTCAGTTTGCTTCTCTTCTTTGTCTTTTATTTGTTTATTTATTGAGTTTGGTAGCACTGGGGATTGATGTTCTACCTCTGAGCTACACTTCCAGCCCTACTTTATTTATTTGTTTGTTCATTTGTTTGTTTGTTTTTGCATGTGTGGTACTAGGAATTGAACCCAGGAGCATTCCACCTCTGAGATATGTCCTCATTTCTTTCTTTTTTTTTTTTTTTTCATTATTTTTTGTTTTGAAACAGGGTCTCACTAGGTTGCTGAGAGTCTCTCTACACTGCTGAGGCTGTTCTCGAACCTGTGATCCTCTTGTCTGAGCCTCCCACATATTAGCATTACAGATGTATGCCACCACACCCAGCTTCTCCTTGTCTTTTAGATACAAATTTGTGTTCTAGGTAGGTAACTTATACATGGCCTGGCCTTCCCAGAGGTTGCGAACTTTCTAAATCTGCATTGTTGGTTAGAAGTAGGAATGGATTCAATAAAATCTCAGCCCTGTTAGTAAAACTTCTGTTAACACAATGACAAAAATGGGTTTAACAATATCATCTTCTGCTATTCTATATATATGTTTGTTATACACGAAGCTAGAGAACAAAACCCAACAGAAAAGGCCTGGAATAAAAATTCGATGAAAATAGCTCACAGACAACTTTTATTTCCAAAAGCTTAATTCACATGATAAAGGGAGAACATATATTTTGAAACATATGAACCATAAACTCTGGTTTCTGAACCATTTCTATGGGGTGAAGCCTTGAGATCCTTCTCAGAATAATGTCTTTCAATTAGCAAAATGAAATATAAGGAAATACAAAATAACTATCAGGATGCTTTAAAATACATGATGTATAGATATATGTACTTTTCTACTAATACATTAAATAAAGAAGATAGTGGCAGATCTACTGTATATTAATATTAGTGAAAATGTAAATGACATTTTTAAATACCTGCAACAACTATAACGTGCAATAATATTGTGATTGCCATAAAGACAAAGTCATATGTACTGCTGATACTATGAGTAGTTATTATCTATATTTGTAATTGATGGAAATTCTGAATTTTAGGCAGCCATTAACTAAAATAAGTATATGATTTCTATTTTTTTTATCAAAGGACATGGACATCTTTATCCATCCACCCTTTTTTTTTTTTTTTTGGTGGGGGGTGGTACTAGGGATTGAACCCATAGGAGTTCTGCTTCCAAATACATCCCCTATTTATTTATTTATCATTTATTATTTATCTATTTATTCATTCATTTATTTTTGTTTTGAAATAGATTCTTGCTAGGTTGATGAGAGTTTCACTAAGATGCTGAGGCTGGTATCAAACCTGTGATCCTCCTGTCTCAGCCTCTGAAGTATCAAGTACTGGAATTACAAGTGTACACAACCACACCTGGCTTCATCCATCCTTTGATAGTCATACACCTCAGTTAAAAACCTTGCATTAAGCACGTAAAGAGTCAGATTAGAAATGAGCTTATGCTAATCTTTACATGAAAGTACTCATGTTCCATAGCACTGAAGACTATTTAAACAATGGTAGAATTCAGGAATAATTCTAGTGGGGAAGAAAATGGCATTATTAAGTTACTGCTAAGTAAATATAAAACAATATTTATATTTCGAATAGTCACTTTATGGATGCTTAAAAAATTGTGTGTCTGCCAAGTATACCAGAGAAAATATAAAGTGAATTTTATTTTGAACAAACCGACACAAATATCTCCGGATTCTCTGCACTAAGAGCTGCACTTTCCATTTCTTGGGTGTTTTGTAGTTA